>OZ020614.1:4010752-4242048 GCA_963971575.1 Liopterus haemorrhoidalis
TTTTAATTTTAATGTATCGTTACCTAATATAATCTTAATATATTTAGGCATCTTGTTATATAAAAATATTTGTTATATTTTGTCAAAATTTAAATTGCTCGGATTTATGGCGAGGTATTTGCAATACATATAATGTCGTTTAGAGAGTGTTTTAAAAGAATTTATGTTATTTTGTCATAGCAGACAAATTTATAGACGTATAAACAAGGAAGAGGTAAAATACCTAATTCCTTAAAATATAAGTAATATGAAGTTATTTTAATGACTAGATTTAACGACTTGTTCTGATAATTCTTTTTTGCAATTTGAAAATTCTGTCAGAAGTACTTTTACCACAGAATATTATGGTATAACTTGTAATGTAGTTTTTAAGCCAAACAAAGAAGTTGTCATTTTGAGTCGACGTATTGCAAAAATAGATATAAGTATTTTTTTATTAATAGCGTCAATGCAGTTATGGTAAATTTCAATACGTTTAAACTAACGTTTAAAAGGCTATTGTTACATGTTACTCAAACTGTACTGTGACTTTAAATTTTTTCTTGAAATGAATATATGTCTTACTATTCACAGCAAATTTGTTCTGTTCAAACCTGTTAATTAGATGTTCAATATCACTATTAACAACCATTTCCAGTGTTAATAAGTCAGAGTTTAAAAAAATTAACCGTATCTTCCGCAAAAAGTAAAATTCCACCTAGATAAATCGACACTGTTGTATCATTAGTATATAATATGAACAATAAGGGCCGCAAACTTGAGTCTTGTGGAACTCCTGGTTTCATACTTAGTTCGTCGGATTTTATATTCTCCATTACAACTTGTCTTCTATTCTGGAGTTAAGTTGTAAACCAATTTAGTACTGTTCTTCGTATACCAAAACATTCTAAATTATTAAGCAATCAAAGTCGATGGTTTCAAAAGAAAAATTCCATATATAGCAATTTCGATGAATAGAAATAAACTTATTCTTCAATAGGAACCTTTTCTTCAATATAAAACACTTTTTAAATCACTATTACCTGCAAATATTCAAACTTATATAAACAAAAAATACAAATGTCAAAGAGACAATATAACTTTTCAAAGAGGACACGTTCCTAGGTATCCTCTCAAAAGCAACATGATACTGTTCAAAGTATCACTATCAGTAAGTTACAGAATATCAACAGGAGGTGTTCAAAACCCGAACTTTCGACAGGACACTGGAATAGAATTATCAAAAATCTTCCAGAATAAACACCCAGGTCGATTATGCTGTACTCTTTTATCAATCAGACTTTCAACAATATTTTTGGATTCATATACGGTTCTGTTGTTTCTGATATGAAACCATATTCAATTGCGAAAGCTCTGTGTACTATATGTGCAATCATGTCATATCTAGTCTTGTATTCTGTTGGTGCTTATTATTATTAGTATTCAGGAGTTTTCTGGTACATTCTCAGTATATGCTGGAAAAATATTCTCCTATCCCAGATAATGTAAGCATCAAAAGGATTAGTAAAAATAATGAAGTATAAATTTACTCTTATTTTTATATTTGTATTAAACGAAATGTTTTTCAAAGCAGGTTGACAACTTTTTTATCAACTTTGTGTTCTGAGTCCTTTATAAATTCATTGTACAAATTACTTTAAAATTAGTTAGTGTCCATTAAAGAATTATGTTTTCCAATAGTCCATTTAAAAGTTCTTTCTATCTGTACAATTCTTGATAGGTATTAAGCCTCAATGTTTTAAGAAACAAAAAAAAAAAAAACATCAAAGATCTTTTTACGGGAGTTACAAAATTAGTAAAGTTCTACTGGCAAATTAAAATAAATCAATAGAACTAAAAGAAACTTCTGTAAGAAAGAGAATACTAAAGTACTGCTAGAAAAGGAAGTATAAAAACAGCGTTTTTTTCTGTTGGAAATGAAGTTTAAGTGGTATTTTTCGAAACTTTGGTTATTTAATTCATTACATTTAAATTTAATTATGATTTTCTTCATTAAAATAATGTAATCAGTGACTTGTCGCACTTTGTGTTATTTTTAAACACCATCTTTAAGAAAATTGCATCAAATCACAAATTTGAACAATTTAAATATTTTAAAAAGCTTACTTTTCTTTATATATATTAGGTAAATGAGATAAGGAAATAAAAACTAATATCGAGGCGTGGAACGGACAGTGCAAATTCTTTTGAAAATTGTTATTTTTAGGGTTTCGTAGGTATAACCAGAAGCGGATTTAACGGCGCGCGCCCAGGGCCCCGACCTCTAAAGGGCCCCGCAAAAACCTAATTTTACACTTTTTTTAATTGATGGGCTCAATATTCTTACTGCGCCTGGGGCCTTAACTGACCTAAATCCGCCACTGACTATAACTCAAAAACTAAGGCCTCTTGATTTTTTTAAATATTTTTTTATTAATCCTCACCCCAAAATTACCTAACGGCCATATTTTGGACTGTATAAGGAAAACTTTTTTTTTTCAAAGAAAAAAAAAAATTGTATATTTATTTCAAAAACTAAAAAAGATAGAGACCTGCGGTTGGAATTTTTGCAGTTCTAAGGTCTGAAATATGGTAAAGGCACATTTTAAAACATATCCTAAACAAAAAAAAAAATTGTAAAATTTTGAAATTTTTGTAATAAAATTTAATTTTTAAAAAAATTATATCTCAATAACGGTAAAAGATAGGGACCTCTGGTTTAAATTTTTGAGTTCCTCATGTCCATTTTAGTCTAGTAAAAAATTGGGGCCTTAATAACCAAACTTATACAAAAAGCATGTATCATTAAACAAAACCCTTAAAAATGGTAAAAAATCGAAAAAATCGTAAGGGGTACCCCTTTGAAAAAAAAGCGAATTTTTACAAAAAAAAATATTTCGGATTTTGTTCAAAATTGATACACTTTGGGCCGTAGATCACAAAAATAAGGTTCATTTTGGATTTTGGCCAACTGTGTTTGAGTAAATCGGAAAAAGTACCTAAAATTGACTATAGCTCAAAAACTAAGGCCTCTTGATTTTTTTAAATATTTTTTTATTAATCCTCACCCCCAAAATTACCTAACGGTCATATTTTGGACTGTATAAGGAAAACTTTTTTTTTTTCAAAGAAAAAAAAAATAAATTGTATATATATTTCAAAAACTAAAAAAGATAGGGACCTGCGGTTGGAATTTTTGAAGTTCTGAGGTCTGAAATATGGTAAAGTCACATTTTAAAACATATCCTGAACAAAAAAATTTGAAATTTTTGTAATAAAATTTAATTTTTCAAAAAATTATATCTCAATAACGGTAAAAGATAGGGACCTCTGGTTTAAATTTTTGAGTTCCTAATGTCCATTTTAAAAAAAATTGGGGCCTTAATAACCAAACTTATACAAAAAGCATGTATCATTAAACAAAACCCTTGAAAATGGCAAAAAATCGAAGAAATCGTAAGGGATACCCCTTTGAAAAAAAAATCGCGAATTTTTACAAAAAAAAATATTTTGGATTTTGTTCAAAATTGATACACTTTGGGCCGTAGATCACAAAAATAAGGTTCATTTTGGATTTTGGCCAACTGTTTTTGAGTAAATTGGAAAAAAGTACCTAAAATTGACTATAACCAGAAGCGGATTTAACGAAGCGGATTTAACGCGCAAATTTTACACTTTTTTTTAATTGAGGGGCCCAATATTCTTACTGCGCCCGGGGCCTTAATTGACCTAAATCCGCCACTGGGTATAACTAAGAAACTTAATACGGTCACCCATGTGACTGTCTATCTGTAGGGTAGAAATTGTGGCCAAACGACTGAATCTAGAAAATTGAAATTTGATCCACATATAGGAAAAATATTGATATTGATATAAAAAATTGATGTGATGTGTGAATTTTCACACATTTCATGGTTCGCAGGTATTTAGTAAGTGAATGATGATTATTTGGGATGCCTCTACAAATTTTATGTTAAAATTTTTTTTTTTTGTTAATTTTAATTCGAATGCCAAATACCATCATTTAGGTTTCTAAATATGTTTCAAATTAGAATGCGAGCATGATAACCATTACACTATCAAAGCATGCTGGTTTGCTGTGCTACATAAGTTATTAAATATTTTACGTGGTCAAGCAAAAAACATAAAAATGCGTTATTTTTCGAAAACATAATCTGATCAAAAATTCCTGTTGTACTATTCCGGTTCACACAAATGTACATTACTTAGAATTTTTTCAGACTTTTAGTTCAAACCATCTGGGCTACAGGGTGTGGGACAGATTTTTTTTTGCACAATTTTGGCAAAAATTGCGTCAAAATAATTTTACTGTACTAACTACGGTTACTCCAGCTATAATTTTATAATTTTGAGTAGGGCATTAAATGAAAACCCTTGATGTGCAGATTAATAAACACAAAGTAATTTTTTCAAATCTTTTTATTTTAAAGCGACTTAAGATAAAAATGTATCAAAAATCTTTTGTCCTCACCATATTTCCCAGACAGGTTGGTTTAAAATTTCGTCAGTTCACAAGTGAATATTTTGAACGCCTGAAATGTAATTATAATTTTAAATAAAATGCTATCAATCTGTAGTGTTTAGTGCATAATTTTTGAGATAACCCCCATATGTTAAAAGTAAATTTAGCCGTTACAGGTTTAAGTAGCTGAAATATTTGTATACATGCTGAAATACTTAAAATTCAATTTGTTGTACGATGAGATCAGGATGTTGCACTTGTTTATGAATACGTATAGTACGCGTACTTGTGTTTCTGTCAAATTGTAAATATATTTCAATGTTTGTCGTTGAAATGGGTTCAATGGAAGTCTGCCAACCTCAAAAATGACAAACTGTTTAAAGTTCAACATCTTTGAACTGATACATTTTTATTTCGGAAACTGAAAATAATACAAATTTTAGAATTTAATTTATTTCATATGGAGTGCATTTTTAATAGGTACTTCTGTTAGTACCAACATAAAAAAAATTGATGTGAAGTGTGAATTTTCACACATTTCAGGGTTTTGCAGGTATTTAGTAAGTGAATGATGATTATTTTGGATGCGAAAACAAATTTTATATTAAAATATTTTTTTTTGTTAATTTTAATTCGAACGCCTAATACCATTATTTAAGTTTCTAAATATGTGCAGTATTTTTTTTTTTATATAGCAAGGTTCATTAAGAATTTTAAAAATTGCGCCTATGGCTTCCATTGGTTGTTATAAGTTCCGTCCCTCTGATTTCGTGTACATTGAAACAGAATTAAATTATAATTTAAACAATTTCCACTGGTTATTAAATTTACGCTTTTAAAAATTAAATGCAACATTTGCCAAAATATAACTAGAATTTTGAAAAAATAATTTAAACAATAAAAAAATAAAAAAAAAAAAAAATAATATAGTCTCTTTTCTCACAGGGTTCGATCCCTTTTGGATTGGTTGAAAAATCAGCGACTAATACCACTACACCAGCATACACGTTCTAGTGTGGCGTGTTACAAAGCTATAACTTGTGTACATTATTAGCCAAAAATCACAAAAAATGCGTTTTTCTCCAAAAACATAATTTGATCAAAAATTCCTGTTGTACTATTCCGGTTCACACCAATGTACATTACTTAGAAAATTTCAGATTTTTAGTTTAAACCATCTGGGCTACAGGGTGTGGGACAAAAAAATGTTTGCACAATTTTGGCAAAAATCGCTTCAAAATCATTTATTTTGCAAAAATAAAAATTTGATCGTTAATCCACGTACCAAGGGCTTTCATTTGATACCCTACTCAGAATTATAAAAAAATATATTTTTTTTCGATGCGCACATATTTGTTTATATTTTTAGGGGGATATGTTTTTTAGATGTTTTAGTATTTTTCCTATGTGCGGGTCAAAGAGTTGTATAAGCATGCCAAATTTCAACTCTCTAGGTTTAGCCGTTTGGCTACAATTTTTACCGAACAGACAGACAGACAGACGACAAAATGACGGTATAAGGGTTTTTTGGTCGTACCTACAAAACCCTAATAAAAATATATTGGTAATAATGGATGAAACTTAAGACAGTGCAAAATCTTTAGAAACCGCTGTTGACTACACACAGTTGTTGTTCTGAACAACGCATTTAAAGCTGGCGGCTGAGGGTAAGTTGTTGAAAACAAAACAAAACTACCACCATCTACGATAGTGTTAGTGTCGGATAACCAATATTACCTTTCAATCTTAAATACGCTGATCAAACCGCAAAACGTGAAGAAACTCCGAAGAACTAGAAACCGTTGTTTATTTAATAGTTCTCGTCTGAAGTGAGACATTTAAAATGGCAGTGTAAGGTAGAATCTTTTTAAAAATAAGACAGCAATAATACCACTACTGCTAGTGCAGTAATTGCTAATAAAATAAAGTAATTTGACAAAATATATCTTGTGTGCTTACTCAACGCGACGTACATAATTCAAAAAGTTCAGGATTGACTCTGGAATTTTTATACCATGGGGAACTATCGACAATATCATTTAGCAGCTATAATTTGTAGAATTAATGCAGTATAAAACTATTGATATTTATTATCTAATGCTGGTAATATACGGAGAGATGATTTTATTTTATTTCTTGTTTCTCAAATTATAATTTTCCCGAACACTTGTTTTTTGTTATGAAAACTAAAATAAAATATTGGGTTTAATAATATTTATGTATTCAAAATACGAGGTCTGTACAGAAAATATCCAAACATTTTGAATTCCGCTCCAACGGGGATATTTAGTGATATGCGATTGGTAGCATTACATTGCGCATAACCTCCTCTGTAACCACATGTTCTTGGATTGTTGATATTTCGTTTAGTTTTCGTGATATTGTTATTTGAGTGCAACGTGTTTAAGTGTTAGTGGCGATTTTTGAAATGTGCGATTTTCTGGAGCAACGATGCAATGTAAAATTTTGTGTGAAACTGGGGAAAATTTTCACAGTAACGTTTCAACTTTTAAACAAGCTTACGGAAATCATGCTCTGGGTTGTATGCAATGTTACGAATGGTTTTCACGATTTAAAAGTGGTCGTCAGTCAATTAAAGATGATCCTCGACCAGAAAGGTCTTCGACTTCAATTGATGACTCCCATGTTTATATAATCAACGATCTGGTGCGTGCAAATCGTCGATTGATCGTCAGAGAAATTGCAGAAGAGGTTAGGATCTCAACTGGGTCATGCCATGAAATTTTGACTGAAAAATTGACCATGCATTGAGTTGCAGCAAAATTTTTCCTTTGCAAGCTTTGTCAATTCGTCATTTTTGTGTCAAAAATCACGTCCGTCCTCCCTCAGCTTCCTTACTCGCCAGACCTGGCTCCTTGCGATTTTTTATTTCCGAAATTAAAATCAGTGCTGAAAGGACGCCGTTTTCAGACTATTGATGACATCAAAACAAATTCGTCATAGACCTTAAAGGCCATTTCAAATGAAGCTATCCAGGACTGTTTCGCGAAATGGAAACACCTATGAGAAATGTGTGTAAATAGGGAGGGGAGTATTTTGATGTGGACAAGGACTAATAATCTGTAAAATTAATAATAAAGTTTAAAAAAATAGTTCGTTTAGTTATTTTCTGAACAGACCTCGTACATAATTTTTCTTCAAAATCCTTTTTGATTTATAGATAAAGCAAATTTTTGAGAGTCAGACTGAATCAAGATGATGGATTTTTATTTTTTATTAGCAGATTTACGAAATATTATCGTTAAAGCGGTAATTCGTTAACCAAGGTACGCACATAAAGATTGAGTGTTACATAAGAAAGATTTTTTTCCTGATTTTAAATAAAAAAAGAGATATTACAATAGTTCAGTTTTAGTATAATGTAGAACAAACTTTACAAAGATTACTGTAGAGGTCGGCAGGAATATTCAAAATTACCTTTGAGGAATATTCTAATTAATCGTGCATTTCACACGTCTACTTAAATTTGTGTGTGTGTTTTTTTTTTTTATTAGTACTCTCCAAACAACTGTGACCTACTAAGGAGCTAATATATTAAATCAAAATAAACAGAATCTTCTTGGAACTTGATATCGGTTTGTAATTTATTAATTATTCTTTTTTACATGACAAAAATATTATTAAATAATATAAAATCTGTATTACATTCTGTTGCTTGGCAAAAGGCATAGCACACTATCTACAAAAAGATACATAAATTATTATAAAAGAAGTATGTAACATGATTTAATAATTACATAAAATAAAATTGATTGAATTTTGATTGTCTAAAAGGTTAATTTTCATCAACAAAGTTTTGATTATTATTCTTATTATCCAAATTTTGCATATAATAAAAGGTATGCAGCCGGACGCCCTGGGTCGGCCTTTCAGATGTGGCGGAACATTTTGCACCCACGCCAGGAACGGCCCTGGTCTAAAGTATTAAATGAAAGACAGAGATAAATATATTTTCAAAAGTTTATTGATTCTGATGCGGCTACAACAAAATATATTGCATACTTTATTCATACGGAATCTTGAAATATTTGAATATTCATACTACACATACTATATATATATATATATATATATATATATATATATATATATATATATATATATATATATATGTATATATATATATAATTACTGCCAACCCTTATGTAATTACTATTTGAACTCATGGTATAATATAATAAATATTTTATAAAAACATGATAGTATACTACAGATTTGATTAGGATATGTATATTTATATTTTGTCGTATAAGTTTGTGTTTTGGAGGTAGTCCGTTATGTTTGGGAGTTTTGTTTTATTGCTGAGGGCTTCTTTTATATCTGGTGGTATTTGGTCTGTAAGTCTGTCGTTCGGTAGTGTATTTTACACAGTCTGTAATAATGTGTTTTACTGTCAGTGGTGTTTGTAAAGTTTCACACTATGGTCTGTCTTCTTTTTGGAAATATGTCCGTATGTCAATCGGCAATGTCCGATTCTAAACCTGGTAATGATTACATGGTCTTGCCTTTTATCTAATGTCTCCCAAGTTTTCGTTTGTTCTTTTATTTGTCTAAGTTTGTCTAAATCTTTGTTATTGTGGATCACCTATATTAGCAGCAGTTTTCCAACTTGTAACCTTAAGTTCTTTTAGGTATTTCTCCAACTTATCCATTTATTGTATTTGGCCTTCCAACAAGTCTTTTTTCGAGTGCGTGCCGTTTTGAAATTCTTCTCGCTAGATCACTTTCGCGTATTCGCTCGACGTGTCTTATCCATCGTGGTCTATTGCTTTTTAACGCCTGGGCTATCTTCGAATCTTTATAACCCCGATATGACTTCTTAAGGCGCGTTCGGCATAAGCTAATTATCTACACATTCTGCATAATTTACACATTTAGACAAGAATCTTGTGTAAATTATGCAGAATGTGTAGAATATTAGCTTTTGCCGAACGCACCTTTAGTCATCGACGAATTCTTATTCGTCACCGCCATTCGTTATATTCTCAGGTGCCTATATATGCACCGCAGAATTTTCCCTTCAAAACAACCAAATGCATTTTCGCATTGCTTTGTTAGGATTATATTGTATTTCAGAACTTTATGCAAACTAGAACCGTATAAACAACTTATAAATAAAGCACCGCATTATGGCACTCAATCAGTAATAGGCTTTATTAGCTAGGAATATCCTTCTTTTGATCTCACAGTTTATGTCGTTGTCGATATTCACTTTAAAACCGCGATATATGAATTCAGTTGCAGCTTCAATTTTATAAATATGTACCGACTATGAAATTTTGATTTGAATTTGATGATCTGAGTTAGTGTTTCTATGGCAATTGTGGTATTCCTGTATTAAAAATGTATATATTTAAGGATTGTGCTTACTAATCTTCTTTTTTTAAAGCGTTTTTCGCTATTGTAATGTCCTCTTTTCGGATTTCATTTGACCAAACGCGTGATTTGGGTGTAGCTACACAGTTTTCATGTCAGCGTTGACAGTATCTTACCATCACCGTTTTCGGCTACCACGATGAATGTTCATGTCATCGTCGACTGTATCTTCTCATCGCTATTTTCGCGCACCACGAAAGTGTTTGTCATTATTTCATTGTTGTATATATATTTTGTTTTTTTGTGTCAATTTAATTTTTCTAGATTCTGCTACAATAATCATAAATACTCTGCTGCGACCGTATAATGATATCCATGTCATCTGCTTATGCCAAATTTTAAAATATGCTATTTATAATTATGTGCTTTGTGACTTTAACATCTCTAATATATATATATATTTGTAGGCCGTCAATAAATAGAATTTATTACATACTAATAAGCGGTAAAATGCGCTAATTTAACTGTTGGTGATGCCCTCGAAACCAAAATATTTTAGCGACACTGGTACATCAAACAGCTGTGTATATGTATCTGTCAAGAATGTTTAAAATGTGTCAACTGATTTCAATAACATTTTCACAGTTGATAGTTATTAAAACATGTTTTGAACAATTGTAAATGTGTAATGGATGGCGTTTCTACCAAGCAAATCAGTTTGTATCTATTTGCTACAGTGAAAAAAGCAAATTCCGTGTGATAAAGCAATACTTTTTGCGTTGAAAAATTATTAAGGAAACTGAAGCAAAGTTAAAAAAGTTTTATGGAAGCTCTGCTCCATCGCATGGAATGGTTCACAAGTGGTACACTGAATTTCGTTGTGTTCGTACGAGCACGAATGATGCTAAGTGCCCAAGACGTCCGAATGGGGTACAACAAGGTTTCCTATAAAATTCATGATATCGTGTCAGACGACCGCCAAGTGAAGATACGCGAGATATGCAAGATGATAAACATCTTAGACGAACGTTTCATAGCCTGCAACATTTGGGCATAAAAAAGCTATTGGCTAGATGGGTGCCATGTTTGCTCACACTGGATCAGAAACGGAATCGCGTGACCTTTTAGAAGCAATGTTTGGACATGCACAAGCGCAATCCAAACTTTTTGAGGCGTTTCATAACCGTTGATGAAACATGGATCCTTCACTGCACACCAGAAATAAAAGAACAGTCAAAACAGTGGACTTTTCCGTGGGAACGTGCACCGAGAAAGGCAAAAAGGGTTCCCTGGGACCGAGAGGTCATGGCTAGGATTTTCTGGGATTCATAAAGCATAATCTTCATCGACTATCTGGAAAGTGAAAAAACTATCACAATATTATGTCGTTTTATTAGATTGATTACATGCTGAATTGATAAAAGCGTCCTCATTTGGCAAAGAAAAAGTTCTGTTCCACCATCAAAACCTATCAGCTCACTCATCCGCAATTGCAATGGTCAAATTGGTCGAATTGCGCTACGAACTGCTCCCTCGTCCACCCTATTCTCGAGATTTGACCCCCTGCGACTTTTGTATCGTACCAAACATGAGGAAATGGCTGGAAAAAGATTGACATCGAACGAGGAGATCATCGCTAAAACACACGCCTACTTTGCGAGAAATCGTTCTTTTTGGAAAGCTTAGAGATGTTGTAATATTCTTGGGCAAAATGTATCGCGCTGAAAGAAGACTTTGTTGAAAAATAAGTCGCACTTTGGTAAAAAATAAATCTTTTATTTCGAAGTCACTAACTTATCAAACACCCTTCGTATTACTGTAATTGTAATCTAGTCCCAGAAATAATTGAGTAGATTATGCATTAACGTTCAGTTTAGTTTGGTACTGCAAGGATGCAGGATGGAAATAATATTCACATGACAATGTACTCACTGAATATATAATTTTACGGACCGGAATTGAAACGGATACGGAACGGAACGGAAATGTATGGTGTAAATGAATTCGCATGACCCTGTTAGTTTATAGGTATCAGGTTAAATGGAAGCACATTTACGTTCATGCTTTTAGACCATAAAAAAAAACACCATAGAAATCATTTAAGACGCAAACATCTTTACAAATAATAAAGTTAACTTCGATGAACGCTTTTCTGGAAACATGTAAGCGGATATTATGTAGCACTTTTTGAACATATTCTAGTGACTGCGGTCACATCAGGTAATTGGTGTAACACCACTTTTGTGATATTCATAAATTGCATCTAACACTACTTTTATGTATTATTTGTAGGATGTCGAAGTCGTGACATCGTAATGAACACATCTTTCTCGGAAAAATCAATCGATACAATACATTTATAATATTTGCCGATATTTTTTATATAATAAATTAGCAGTATACCCGCTGCTTCGTTACCAGAAAAAATACAGTCGTAGCCGGCTTAGAGCATGTCAGTGTTGGACTGGGTTCAAGTGGTATTTATTTTAGGAAGATCCAAGTTTATTTTTTTATTTTAGTGTACCATTGTATTAATATCTACTTCTTACGTCTTGGGAACCACTGCGCTAAAAAAAAAAAAAATCTTACACTCGTTACGGTTGTATAATACTTTTCTCATCGTATCAAATGCAGCTCAAACTTGTTAGTGCGTTTTAAAGAACATCTATTTAAAGAAGTCTGTATTTAAAAAACACTCTAAATATTTAAAGAGCTCAACACGTGTCAGTTGTGTATTGATGTACTTAAGTTTGCACCAACGCTCTTCTTTTTGCTAATTACCATAAATCGGGGTTTTCCCGTATTGAATTCTAAACCGGTTTCTTTGATTTTAGCAACAAATACATTTCTATTTGTATTTCGTCATCCAAGAATTGGTTTGTTCTATCTCCATTTTTTAGTTTTTTGTGTTAATTTTATTTTTGGAACTGTTTTGTTCTCTATCCATTCAAATATTTTACTTTTTGCAGCCACATTCGATATTTTTGACTCTATACTTTGTTATACATGTATAAAATAAAAATTGATGTGAAGTGTGAATTTTCACACATTTCAGGGTTTTGCAGGTATTTAGTAAGTGAATGATGATTATTTGGGGTGCCAAAACAAATTTTATGACAAAATATTTTTTTATGAATTTTAATTCGAATGCCTATTACCATTATTTAAGTTCTTAAAGATGTGCAGTATTTTTTTTTTTATATATCAAGGTTCATTAAGATTTTGAAAATTGCGCCTATGGCTTCCATTGGTTGTTTTTAGTCATAGCTCCTCCCCTTTGATTTCGTGTACATTCAAATATATAATTAAATTATAATTTCAACAATTTCCACTGGTTATTAAATTTACGCTATTAAAAATTAAATGCAACAACTGCCAAAATATAATTAAAATTTTGAAAAAATAATTTAAACAATATAAAAATGCAAAAAATAAATAAAAAATAATATTGTCTCCTCACGTAGGACTCGAACATGAGTCCGATTACGAATTCTTGGACAGAACGCAAGTATCTTAGCCACAGCACCAAGAAATACGTTACTGTTTAGCGTATTATATAACTATAAGTTGTCAACATTATTAGCAAAAAAACACAAAAAATGTTGAACTATTCCGGTTCACACCAATGTACATTACTTAGAATTTTTTCAGATTTTTAGTTTAAACCATCTGGGCTACAGGGTGTGGGACAAATTTTTTTTTGCACAATATTGGCAAAAATCGCTTCAAAATAATTTATTTTGGAAAAATAAAAATTTGATCGTTAATCCACGTACCAAGGGCTTTCATTTGATACCCTACTCAGAATTAAAAAGAAAAATTTTTTTTTTCGATGAGCACATATTTGTTTATATTTTTAGGGGGATATGTTTTTTAGATGTTTTGGTATTTTTCCTATGTGCGGGTCAACGAGTTGTATAAGCATGCCAAATTTCAACTCTCTAGGTTTAGCCGTTCGGCTACAATTTTTACCGAACAGACAGACAGACAGACAGACAGACAGACAGACAGACAGACAGACAGACAGACAGACAGACGACAAAATGACGGTATAAGGGTTTTTTGGTCATACCTACAAAACCCTAAAAAGACAATTACTATTCTAATATTGTTTTACTCTATGTCCTGTCTTAAAACTCATCATATTATTTTATATCCAACTTTTCATTCAAGCGGTATCCTAAATTGCTTTTGACGTTTCAGCATGTTTACACTATCCTAAAGTAAAACTACAAATTATTCATTTGAAAGAGGAACACTTTTTTGATTATCAAATCATGTCAAAATCTTTTTATCAGTTGTTCTACCTCCAAATTAAAATTTCTTAATTAAGTCCCTTACCTAAAGTTAACATGATTTTACCATTTTATGGTAAAAAAATTGTCTGAATGTGATGTAGTATACAAACAATATCACTCCTGACATTAAAATCTCATTTTATCGTATTACTGAAAAGTAGACTTAGAACAAACCAATACTGGGCTGACGATTGGTTGCCAAAATTGAATCAATAATCATTGTTTGTCAATTAACCAGCTCAGATTATTGAAAACTTAGGACGTATTATAGTTTGTTTCAATATTCTTAAATATTGTCCCTAATTCAATTGTCTCTTTTAGTGAATTTTGCCGTGGACGCTTATTGCGGTGTACACTGATGCCATACTAAATACGAATTAAAACAAATTTTCTTTTGGTTGACATTGCTGCAAGAGCTACGTTTGATAAATATACATCGTTATAGAGTTAGTGAATCGCAAAGGGACACAGAAAACGGTCGTAAGGGTCATTACACAAATGAATTTACCGTATTAAAGTTTCAGTACACATCTTTACCACTTGAGATTACAATCAGCACTTTTTATAAACACTTGCATTGATTTTACTTTCCACTTGCTCCGTAAGGATTATAAGAAATATGTGAAATTTTGGTTTTCTGGTACATCTGTGCATTTCTTTTATGCAATATGAGCTGTGTGTTAAATATACATTATATTAGATTAACACATAAGTAATCAAAGTTAATTATTTTGAACAGGAACATGTTAATTAGAGATGGCAACAATTAATCGAATAATTGAAATAATCGATTATTTTGTTTCAGTTAATCGTTAATCGTTAATTAATAATTAATCGATTAATTTATTATTAATCGATAATTTTATTTTATTTTCAAGAAATTACTTAGTTGTATTGGCGAAACACTGGTCGGTAGATGACTCTGCTCTCTTCTTTTCTATAAACTAGGCTTTCAGAACACTTGTTCTCGCTCATCTGGAGAATTAAACTCAACTGCTACTCATTTCTGCACAATATGCTGCTACAGTTTGTGACCAGTCAGTTCAAATGCTCACGAGCGAAACGCAATCTTAACTCGATAATTTGCGACAAAACCCTAGCAAGTTACAGGACTTCTGGATACAAGCCCATAGTTCCTCAATTGTCTTTGGACAGTTCGTGATGAAATTGCCAAATTTCGATTTTCTTCGAAATGACCTGCGAGAAAAGTTAATGGCCATTCGCAAGAAATCAGTCGTTTAGAGCGCTGGTGACTCGTGGATGATTTAAACCAGTTTTTTTTTTTTTATGTAGAGGCCAGTTCGCTGATGACGCTTTATACTCAAATTTTGTTTGGATTTTTGAAGTTTGTTGTTTCTTAATTATTAACTCTCTAAAATTGCGAATTCCCGCCCGCATCTCGGGTGATTCCCCGAGTGTGCAGTCACGTGCAGTTTACGATCGCTAACATGCGGTCCGTTATATCCGAAGTCCGTTGTATCGAGGTCCGTTATATCGAGATTTTACTGTAATTCTTTTAAGTTCCGTTAAAAGTATGGATGAGAATAGGCTACTGACATCAAAAGAAACTAGTTTGGCTTGTTTGGGAACTGGAAAGTTTTTAATTTTATTTATTAAATCTATTTAGTTTATTATTCTATGTTTTTCTTCGAATTTGAAGCGTCCGGTAAAATAGTGTTCAAAAGTTTGCAAATTTTTTAAGTAGGAGTATTAAGGTAAGAAACAATTGGTCTAATCGGAACACCCAATTTATGTAATTTTGGTGAACCATATAAAATGGGTCCACATGGGTTAGTTTGTATGTAACGAAAATGGTTTTCTTTTTTAACTACATGATTACAAAATTTCAGGGTGTTCTTAAATTTATTAGTAGGATCTACTTCAAATGTATGTGAAAGTATATACACTGTTGTGGATTTTATATTCATTTTACTGAGTAGCATATGTACATGTTGCATTTATTATTCTCTTACGTTGTCCTAACGATATACAACACTTCACCTTTCATCCTTTCATAACAGTATTAAATTACACAACAAAATCAATAAATTAGAAGATAAAAAGAATTTATGATGAACTGGATCTAATTTACATATGTACGATGAGAAGCGGTAGAAAAATGAAAACTTGTAATGGAAATTTCTGGGATACAATACGTACAGTTTTATTTGTTCCGTTTTATTTTATTAATATAAAATCTTCTTGAGACCTACATTCTACGTCCATTTTACCAAATCCTGCAACAACACACTGGCTATAAATGTACTCAGGCCTAAAACGAATTTTGTTATGAAATTGATTATTTTTAGGGTTTGGTAGGTATGACAAAAAACCCTTATACCGTCATTTTGTCGTCTGTCTGTCTGTTCGGTAAAAATTGTAGCCAAACGGCTACACCTAGAGAGTTGAAATTTGGCATGCTACTACAACTCTTTGACCCGCACATAGGAAAAATACTAAAACATCTAAAAAACATACCCCCCTAAAAATATAAACAAATATGTGCTCATCGAAAACAAAAATATTTTTTTTAAATTCTGAGTAGGGTATCAAATGAAAGCCCTTAGTACGTGGATTAACGATCAAATTTTTATTTTTGCAAAATAAATTATTTTAAGGCGATTTTTGCCAAAATTGTGCAAAAAAAATTTTGTCCCACACCCTGTAGCCCAGATGGTTTAAACTAAAAATCTAAAAAAATTCTAAGTAATGTATATTGATGTGAACCGAAATAGTACAACAGGAATTTTTGATCAGATTATGTTTTCGGAAAATAACGCATTTTTTGTGGTTTTTGGTTCACAAAGTACAAAAGTTATACCAATGTAAGACACTCACATGCAAAGCGTGCGATAGCTTAATGGGTTAGAGCAGGGATGAGCAACCTTTTTTTACTACGGGCCAACTAGAAATTTAAAAATTTCCTGCGGGCCGCATACGAAATTTATTAAAATATGAACACAAGATGATAAACACAAATTATCTATTTATTAACAAAATAACAAAGTTATTTAAAAAAAAATACACAAATGACACATATAATAGAAATGCTAGGTATAAAAAAACAGTCAAAGATAATTATTATGGGGAAAAAATCATAAACAAATTTTAATGAGAAGTTTGGCATTGCTTCTTTGCAACCAATTGCTCTATATTGCTCTTATTTATGCTTTAAAATATATATGTATCTTTTGTAATTTAATGGCCTTTTTTGAAATTTGACAGACAAAAGCTTTGACGGGCCGCACGAAAAAGTACGCCGGGCCGCGGGTTGCTCATCCCTGGGTTAGAGCACTGCTAAAATGAGCTGGTAAACGAAGGGTTTAGAGTTCGAGTACGGAGTGAATTTTATTTTTCCTGTTTTTTTTTTTTGCATTTTTATTATGTTGAAATTATTTTGTCAAAATTCTAGTTATATTTTGACAAATGTTGTATTTAATTTTTAAGAGCGTAAATTTAATAACCAGTCTTATTATATGATTAACAGACGATAAATTATTTTAAAAATATCGTTCATTTTGCCGTGATTACTACAAAGTAAAATTTGTCCTACACACTCAGCATACCGCCTTCACTTATTAAATACCTGCGAAACCCTGAAACGTGTGAATATTCACACTTCACATCAATTTTTTAATCATTGTCAAGAATTGGACTACACATTTATTTTACAAAGCACCACTGGTTCTTGGCATTTGATGGATTTTCTTACAATTTATTCTGTTATAGATAATCCACGATATCAGAGGAATTACGTCATAAAGCTAGTAAAAAGTTTTAAAAATGAAATATTTCTGAACAACATTTTAATTGAATTTGTACGTTTTTGTTAACATTGTGTATGAGAAATGTCTATTAATGAAAAACAATAATTATAATTTTATTTAACTAGAGTTTTGGCTAGTTTTAACTGTTATTAAGAAACATTTAAGATTTTTTGCTGCTATTGACAGTATTTACATATAGAATATTCAAATGTCGTTTCAGCATTCGGCCATATTTCATAATATGTGTCTGACTGACTTGTGATTATTTTTACTTGCGATATTTATTACTAAATCTTTGTATTTTGTGTTTATAACCAAACTATTAACACAGTGTGTGAAACTTAAATACATACTTGATGTTGTTGTAATATTAAGTAGGTGGCAATGTGTTGTATTAAAAAAAAAAAAATCGCGTGTAAACGTACTTGCAAGTGACGTCATTGTTTTAGTTTAACATTTTATTAATGACCTAAATCCTTTTATTTACAAAAGATGCTTCGGCTTCTAGGCCATTCGCATTACATATACATATGTTAGGTAACTTTGTACAATTTTGTATAATATAATAAATATTTTATAAAAACCTGATAGTATACTACAGATTTGTTTAGGTTGTATATACAGTGGTACCTTGACTTACGAGTTTAATTCGTTCCGTGACGGAGCTCGTAACTCAAATTACTCGTATGTCAAATCAATTTTCCCCATTGGAATGAATTGAAAAGCCATTAATACGTTCCGGGCCCTCAAAACACACCACATTTTTTTCGTTACATGTTTTTTGATAAGAAAATTGTGTTTATAAATAAGGAATATTGTATAAAAGCGCAATATAATAGAATTACTGCAGTAAACTGATTAAGTATTATGTACATCAAGGTAAAGAAGATCAGACGACTTGAAGATACTATTATATATTATTTATTTTACATCGACCTATTTCTGCAACGAGGCTAATCGCCGAGACTTGAAGATACTGACAGAGGTGGAGGAGAAAGGTTGAACTGCCTAACTGAATCTTATTCGCTGATTTTTGTTCTTTTCGCCACTCTTTTTTCACTTTCATCTGCAGGGTTTTCGATAAAAACCTGTCCAATGCGGTCTGTTTCATCCTCCCTTTCACAATGTTTCTGAAATGAGTTCGGCAAGTGTCATTAAATAGCGTCGTCGAACGCCCAATTGTAACTTATTCTGGTGTTTCTTTTGAATAAAGTCTGAAACATTCTCCCACATTCCCAACATTTCGTTTATCTCATTTGTAGAGATAACCTCCTCCGCTCGTAATTCGAATTTTAGCTCTCAACTCAAAGCAAAACATCGGCCGAGAGACGGCTCGTATCTCGAAAAACTCTTTAGTTGGGACACTCGTAAGTCAAGGTACCACTGTATTTATATTTTGTCGTATAAGTTTGTGTTTTGGAGGTAGTCCGTTATGTTTGGGAGTTTTGTTTTATTGCTGAGGGCTTCTTTTATATCTGGTGGTATTTGGTCTGTAAGTCTGTCGTTCGGTAGTGTATTTTACACAGTATGTGTTTTACTGTCAGTGGTGTTTGTAAAGTTTCACACTATGGTCTGTCTTCTTTTTGGAAATATGTCCGTATGTCAATCGGCAATGTCCGATTCTAAACCTGGTAATGATTACATGGTCTTGCCTTTTATCTAATGTCTCCCAAGTTTTCGTTTGTTCTTTTATTTGTCTAAGTTTGTCTAAATCTTTGTTATTGTGGATCACCTATATTAGCAGCAGTTTTCCAACTTGTAACCTTAAGTTCTTTTAGGTATTTCTCCAACTTATCCATTTATTGTATTTGGCCTTCCAACAAGTCTTTTTTCGAGTGCGTGCCGTTTTGAAATTCTTCTCGCTAGATCACTTTCGCGTATTCGCTCGACGTGTCTTATCCATCGTGGTCTATTGCTTTTTAACGCCCGGGCTATCTTCGAATCTTTATAACCCCGATATGACTTCTTAGTTATTGACGAATTCTTATTCGTCACCGCCATTCGTTATATTCTCAGGCGCTTACTGCATTGATATGTACCGCACAATTTTCCCTTCAAAACAACCAAATGCATTTTCGCATTGCTTTGTTAGGATTATATTGTATTTCAGAACTTTATGCAAGCTAGAGTCGTATAAACAACTTATAAATAAAGCACCGAATTATGGCACTCAGTCAGTAATAGGCTTTATTAGTTAGGAATATCCTCCTTTTGATCTCACAGTTTATGTCGTTGTCGATGTTCACTTGAAAACCGAGATATATGAATTCAGTTACAGCTTCAATTTTATAAATATGTACCGACTATGAAATTTTGATTTGAATTTGATGATCTGAGTTAGTGTTTCTATGGCAATTGTGGTATTCCTGTATTAAAAATTTATATATTTAAGAACTGTGCTTACTAATCTTCTTTTTTTTAAATCGTTTTTCGCTAGTGTAAGGTCCTCTTTTCGGATTTCATTTGACCAAACGCCTGATTTGGGTGTAGTTAAGCAGTTTTCATGTCAGCGTTGACAGTATCTTGCCATCACTGTTTTCGCCTACCACAACGGATGCTCATGTCATCGTCGACTGTATCTTCTCATCGCTGTTTTCGCTTCCACGAAGGTGTTTGTCATTATTTCATTGTTGTATATATATTTTGTTTTTGTGTCAATTTAATTTTTCTGGATTCTGCTACAATAATCATAAATACTCTGCTGCGACCGTATAATGATATCCATGTCATCTGCTTATGCCAAATTTTAAAATATGCTATTTATAATTATGTGCTTTGTGACTTTAACATCTCTAATATATATGTAACAATACAACGAAATAATAATCGTAGTGGTTTGACCACGTCAGATGAACAGCTCCTGGTATCGGTCCCTACATTGCTCACCATTATACAACTATGAAATAATGAAAAACGTCTTGGTGGAAGGCCAAATCTGCGAATGCCTTGTTAGTTTGGTCAAATGAAATCCGAAAAGCCGACACAAAACCATCCTGAAAACGCTGAATTTTCTATTTCTTTGAGCACTTTCATTTCACGCTCAACATTAGAATTTGCATCCATTATCTTCTGTTTAAAAGCTTCACAATTACAAAACATTTCGATAAGTTCATTTAATGTGAATTCCTTCGTTGCTCTTTTAATTTCATCTACTTCTTTTTTCAGATCATAGTACACACGGTCTTGTTCTAGATTACACAGATCTCCTACAGTAAGGTCATTATTATGATACTGGCAATTCTTGAACACTTCCATTATATATTTCTGTTAATCATAGATCTAATCCAAGTTACCCGATTTCTTCTACAGTTATGGACTGCGTGATACCTGTAATATACCGCAATAACTTGAATGCTTACTGCATTGATCGAATTTTGGTATCGTAGTAGTAAACTGCAACAGTTCAAAAAGCGCAGATAAAATTTTCTGCCGCCCATGTAAAAGAACACTTTATAGTTAACTGTAATTTCTTTAGTGGTAGGCGCGTAACGCCCTTGGATGTTAGTCTTGGTTACACCTAGCTCTGATGTACTAATTAGCAGCTGAAAATCAAAGGTTCAGATTGTTGTTATATATTGTCATATCACACCGTAGGTGTGCAGACATTAATAGGTTGACATTGCACACAATGGTGGCTACAACTCGTCAGGCAGCGGGCGTCAATTGGTGTCGATTGACACGAGCATACAAGCACACGGTAGTGCTACACCAGGCAACCAGTACAAGCTAGTATCTGGAACTGCATAATAGGTATTCAATCGTATGTGTTACCTGGTTCGTTACTCTAATGACAACTAGCGATACAGCTTTGGTATATGCAATTTAACAGCTGCTTACTATCACTACTGTATTTCTGACGTGTGTGGCAACCGCTTTGTGTTAATGTGCAGGAACAAAAGGCATAATGCATATTGCGGATACCGTACTATGTGTTTAATGAAATTAAGGAGATATAAAAACAGCAGACCTGGAACACACAATAGTGTCATTAATGAAGTTATCTTATATCATGCAATACAAATGAAGTAAAGAAGTGACGACATCGGTCGTCCTGAATATAAATACAGGCCACAATAGTGTATAGGGCTGTTCATTTTAATTTGTCCACTATTGCTGTCTCGAAAAGCTACGTGGTTGGTTAAATTAGACAATAATTGTCATTGTATAAGCGAAAATCAATGAACGAAGCAATTTTTTTTACTATCAGTGGTTCTCAAAATACGATTACATATTTTAAATAGGACACACTGTTTTTGGCTTAGACCAGAGTTTCCCAAACTGTGCACCGCGGAGAGTCTATAGTGCTCCGCGATCTACTAGTGTTGTTATATATATATAGCAACGATAGTGCTTCGCGACGAATTCTTCTCGTGAAAAGTTCTTCCCGGCTCAAAAAGTTTGGGAAACTCTGCTTAGCCGATAGAGAATTATATTCTGGTATCAACGAGATAAACTTGTCATAGACTTAAGCTGGATCCACATTAGCTACCGATCCCGTAATGTATCGCGGAAGGTAACGCTCACTTGAAATCTACCTATCGCGAACATATTACTAAATTCCTGTGAAAAGTCCGAAAGTGATGCAAAGTGGAGACTCCAGGGGGACAAGTTGCCTCCTTGCCCCTTTTTGCGGGTGCCCATGATGTTTGCATTATGTTTACAAACCAAAATCGAAAGTTTCACTGATTGGGTGGACCTATATAAAGATAAAAGTCTAATGAGATAGATTATTTCCATTCATGCTATTATTTGTACTCATTACTGGCGTTATTAATTTTTATTCGGATTGATTTTAAATTTTTAAGTCTGCAAAAGATGTCCAAATTATATTTTTAAATACTACGCCTATGGAAACGTATTAACTCAAGTTCGGATTTTGCACACGCGTACATTTAAATTAATAACAGATCGTACTAAAATCCGTTAACTAGAATAATATGAATGTGCATAGAAAATTTAAATAAAATAAATCTCCATTTTCATGTTTGATGTTTATTCAACCTTTGTATTGTGTTGTTCAGAGAGTTCGTATGGATTTTTAATATAAATAAGAGCACGAATTTTTAATATTCATATCAATTTTTATTGAAATCAATGTCAAATAAACTTGGCATTGAAGGCAGCAGTCGACGAAAAGCGTCCGGAATTGGTCAACAGGAATCACGTTGTATTTCACCACTACAAAGCCATCTTACCTTTAAATTCTAAATAAAAATTGATATAAGTATTAAAAAATCGTGTTATAATTTACATTTAGTATCCTTACGAACTTTTCGAACAAATCAATATTTCAAAATTTAATATTAAAAGATAAAACAGGCCACCGAAGGCCTAGCCGGGTGTTTGCTATTTATACTTAGTTTTGTAGAAAACGCTCGGACAGGTTGATTTAGAAGCGTTTAGCGCAGCGTTTCCCAAATTGTGCGCTGCGGTGCCCTGGTGTGCCATGAATGGACTACAGGGGCGCCGCGAAAACATTCCAATTTTCCAACAACTGTGTTAGTTAAACCAATATTTTGACTTGAGGTGCCGCGGAAAAATTCCGATACACTAAGCGCGCCGGGAACTAAAAAAGTTTGGGAACCACTAGTTTAGAGTATTGTTTTCCAAACTTTTTTGGGCTAACGTCCCCTTTTAGAGATTTCATCCAGTCAGCCAAAAATAATAAACAGCGCTAACGCTGGTAACAACGAGCAAGCACTAATTTTACTAATAATTTCATATTGAACTGATCAGTCACTCCAACAGTAATAGCAATAGATACGCACAGAGCATAAAGTAAAGAGCATAAAGTCGACGCATTCTAAACTGACGTACGCGCACAACTGAAAAATAAGTAGTATGTGAGTAACCGGATATTTTGTTGCGATTAGTAATGAACCATTACTAATGGTTCTTGTTGGTAATTGATTATTTAAGGTACATTTTATTCAAATGACCGTTCTATTTAAAACCGTAACGTCGATATTCTGTGGTATTCTGCACATTACATATGTATATGTAAATAAGTATCAACAGTATTTATTAAACGAGATACTTTTAACTGATTCAACATCGAATGAATTTGGAATAGATTATTTGAACAAAGGACAGTTTCGCGCCATATAAAAGTGGAGGGAAGTAAGAAACCAAGAAAAAAACAATTCAATCTTGCTTGTTTTGGTTCGTAATCAATCTGCTGTCCCCTTTCTTTTCAAATGTCCCCTGTCGCCTCGTTGGCTTCAAACGACCCCTGTAGTATCCTTGGTTTCCAGCGCCCCAATTAAATTATCCAGCGCCCCTGGGCGGAAGAGCCCCCATTTTGTGAATCACTGGTTTAGCTTTTAGATTTAAAGCATATCACACATGACTGCCATCAAATTACTCCAGAAATGTTCCAGACCGATCGACAACATTTCGAATAATTACTCTGTTGTATGGAAGTTGATGTTGGATATTTTAAACATTTAATCAACTGACACGTAACTAATCTACTTTATTTGGTAACTAGTCATTGGAACACAATTTCTCGCAAACTAATTACGGAATCTGAAAAAATAAAATACCAAAATAAAAAGAGATTATAACTGGCTTTAAAATAGTGTGTCATTTAAAACCTCCTTCCGTTTGAATTTATTGGGGTAAACATTATCCCCATCCCCGTTCAAGGGTTTAAGGGACACGAATCAAAATAGTGAATTTAATTATCGCTCTCGAAAACAAAATCGACCAGCTTTATCTATAAAATTGAGCCAAAACGAAAATACCAATGGGGTGCCTTTTCGTTGGGGGGTATGTTAATACATATGTACATATATGCTGCAGGCAAATAGTTATTTTAAGAAAATAGCTTTCTGGGCAAATAATATTTTCCTAGGAAAATTGCTTTATAACACTTATTTCTATTTAAGCGCTATTTTACTAGACAAATAGTATCTGATGGAACGTTAAAATACTATTAAAAATACTTTTCAATAGTATTATGAAAAATTGGTTGAGTAGGACTGACTTAACATCTGTATCGTCAATTTAATAATGTTCCCCAAGAATGTTTTATTTCCTTAAGAGAGTTTTCTGGTCAAGAATTATCAGCCCTCAAAATCCAGTACAAAACCAATCGATGTGCTTGTTTTAAGGGGTTTAAAACATGGAGTTCTGGAAGACCCCAATTTAAAAAGGGTTTTTTTCGTTTAGTAAACAGATGCTTCTTGTATTAATAATAATACTTTATTTAAATAGGATGAGCCTAATATAAAAACATAAGTAATAAAACATGCATATTACAAACAAATTAAAACAATTAAAAATCAAAATTAAAAAAAAACATGTAAGCAATATAAAAATAGTATAAAAAGTGATAAAAACATACATATTTCGTTAAAAATAATCTTACATGAAAAGCAAATTACAAATACATCAAAATAAAAAAAAAATAAAATATTAAAATAAGATAAAAATACATGTTACATAAAAATTGGTAAAATCAGACATGATAAAATCAGAAAATTCTTAAAAATACGACATAAAATGTAACAAAACAGACTTATCTAAAAATACTTAATTAAAAATTAAAAATATATATATATATATATTAAATAAATTACATAAAATAAATAAATAAATATGTGATATACCTCATTTCCTATAATATGTAATGAGATTACTCTTAAATAATTTAACACTTGAGCATTTCTTAATATGTAATGGCAAGTTATTATATCTATTAAAACCTTTATTTAAAATCTGATTGTAGTTATTTTGCCTCTTTTTTAATTTAACTCTTAAATTATGACATTCCCGTGTTGGGTACTTATGTACATCATTATTATATGTTATGTATTTATTAAGATAACTAGGGAGCAGTCCATTGACCAGCTTATATATAAATATCATTGAAGAAAATTCAAGACGATCAGCCACAGAAAACCAACTAAGTGATGAATATAATATCTCCCGGGGAGTGAACCTGGGAAGTTTAAGAATTATTCGCAAACCCCTGTTTTGTAGTTTCTGTAACTGATTCACCGAACCTCTGTTCAATGAGTACACCAAACTAGCACAGTAATCAAAATGTGGTTGCACAATAGATTTATATAAGTTAACAAGAGTACCTGATGATACTTTGGTAGAATATCTACTAATTAAATAAAGTTTTTTGGATATTTGTTTTTTTACATAATCAAAATGACAATCAAAATTTAAGTGACAATCTAACATAAAACCAAGATATTTAAATTCTTTAACTATTTCTACACGCTGATTATTAATATTTACATAAATGCTACTAATATCAATATTTCGATATTTATATTTAGAGGATAAAATCATACATTTAGTTTTTAGTATCATTTTAAGTATCATCAGCAAATAAGTTAAGAAAATCCAAATTTACATCGGTAGCAATATCATTGATATAAATCAAAAAAAGAATAGGTCCTAAAGAAGTACCTTGAGGGACGCCCCATTTATTAATGGAAATGTTGGGATAGAAACTTCCGAGCGAAAGTCTTCGCAATCGAAACATTTGCGCTCTGTAACATTTCCAACCGGAATAAAGGTTTAATCATTTTGTCAAACAGTCTTTCAGCCATAATACCCTTGGCATCTTTTACCATAAAGTCTAAAATGGTTTATCTACTCTCAAACTATTTCTAGTTTGGGTGCCTGGACACGAGCGAATCAAGGAAGCTGATCTTATTAAAAAGGGGGCAGGCTCACATTTTATCGGCCTTGAACCTTTTTGTGGACTGTGAAGCAACAACACTAGAAAGGCAATCAGAACTTCTAGGGCTTAAAACATGCTAAGAAATTTATTCTACCTTCAAGCTCGAGAGTAAAACAACTACTCCAAATTAACAATCTGGGCAAATCACGGGCTTCCGAACTACCCCCAAATACCACCTTAAAAAATTAGTAAATGCAAAACTATATGTAGAGGCTCTAAGCAAACCGCTAACTGATGTGGGACTTTTTAGCACACCACACAGAGCTATAATGTAATTTCGTGGACTCGACGGAATTTTGACTACAGTGTCTTATGTGATTATTCAACAAACAAATGTTACTAACCTTGGTTCTCGTGGATAGCTGTCTTCTGGGTACCCAGATGCTGAGGAAATTCTGGATGACGCCAACAGAACATTTGCAATTGAAGAGCACACACCGACACTTTGATATGTGATAAAATCACTAGATATATTTATATTTGAATATTGAGAGGGTTTATATAGAGGTTTAGTACAACCGACTAACGTGATATGCACGTAACATAAATTGAAAGAATACGTCCTAATACAACGACGAACTAATCTCAACTCTGTTATAAAAAAATGCAACGTTTCTAAACATAAGACAAATCGAAGTAACAAAGAAGGCTACTATACCGTGTTGATAGCTACGAGTCGATATAGTAAATTACAACGTCTACAGTTTAACTAAAACAATGACTCTAAATAAAGATATTTTTAAATAAACTAACATTAAAAAAGTTAAAAATTCAAAACGAGTCACTATATATGTCGGCTTTATAAGGTTGAAAGAGAATCGTCGGAATACATCCTGTGAAGTTGCACAGATATTATTGGCCAAAAGCTAACGTATCTTGAACAGGCAACTCTATAATTTGCGGATATCTGTCAAAAGTGGAAAGTTCTCAGCTTTTTTACAAGTCTTGCACTCCATTAGGTTCCACAAGGCAGTTGATTTACAAGATAGATATTATAGGTCGCATTGTCTTCAAGCAATTCGCGTCTATGCCCCCCAATAATAGCAATAATGAAAGTAGCAGTTCAAACGACTGCGATACATGGAAAGCATTTTAAAGCAGAAAATCTTTACAGTTTTTTAATCAGTCCACAAGTTTTCTCACCACGCATGTTCGCTTATAATTAGAGTGAATATTGTTCCAGGGTGTCTGGGTGTGCATATTGTACGGTCGCGAAATATGTTTCTATAGGACGAATACATTGTTCATATAAAATATGCTAGAGGGCAGAAATTTAACAAAACCACCGACTCATACTCATCGTTACATAGTGATGCATTCCGCTGATTACAATCTCCCAATTTTGTAGGAAGATGAATGTTAATATTAATACTATGTGATGTGCATTAAAATACAAACTCTATTAAATTTTCTAACATATATTATGGTTGGTAGTTGGTAGTTGCATAAGTGTGACCACAACACGTTAAAAGCGATGCTAAAGTTATTCAGTAAACCGCAGCAAGTGTCCTTATCAACCCTCGAATTTGCTGGGAAATCGAGGCTGGCTTACTTGGTACACTACACTTCCTATAACTGTCTGTTACCAGTTTAAAGTGTGCAACTTTTAGACACGAATTATGAGCGGAACGTGATCGGAATTGTTTCGAAGATTTCATACATGTTGTGACGTTTGCATTATATAATTTTCTTAAGTTACGACCGGGGCTAGAATAATTTAAATTAATAACGTTAACTTAAGATTATAATTTATAAAATTAATCTTTACGTTTCGTGAAATTTAATTTTTGTATAAATTAATATTTTAATGTACAGGGTGTTTACTTTAAACCGGAGGGTGAATTTACGTAATTACTTTCGGTGTTTTTAATAAAGAATTATGTAGTCACTGCATAACTTTTCGTACATTTTATGTTGTCACAGTCTTTGATGGAATCGTAGCTTTTAAGTATTTAACTTCAAATATTTATAATCATCATCAATCATCAAACATAGCTCGACAAGTAAGTAGCTTCTTCCATTCCATTCTATTCTGTTCCACTCTCTTATATTTGTTTTTTATAACATTTCGATTAATCAAATGATCAATTAATCGATTGATTAATTTTTATTGCCATTTCTAATTTTAAATATTGATTCATGTAGTTGTTCACTTATCAAATCATATCTGAACAATCGGAAACAATTTGTTATTTTTAATAATAAATCTTCGAAGTCGCTGAATGTTGAACGAGGTATTCCACAAGGATCTATTTTAGGACCACTTCTATTTCTAATCTACGTAAACGATTTCTCCAATTGCATTGAAAATGTTTTTTATATGCAGATGATATCACCATAATCCCTCACTCACTATCATTAAATTTATAAATGAAAATAATATAGTCATTGAAAAAGCAAATGACTGGTTTCTTTCGAACGAATTATCTCTCAATAATTCGAAAACTCAAAACCTCTTAATTAGTTGTAAAAACCATAATTTTTCAAATCCTGCTTCTGTTGCTTTTCTGGGTGTTTATGTTGACCCTGCACTTAAGTGGGATAAGCACGTAGAGATTCTTGCCAAAAATATCTGCAAAACTATATTTCTTTTTCGCAATCTGGTCAATACTGTCTCAAAAGAAATAATGTTAATATCATATTATGCCCTATTTCAGTCACATATTTCTTATGCTCTTCTAGCTTGGGGACATTCTGCTTCAGCTAATAGAATTTTTTCCCTTCAACGACGTGCTATTCAAATTTTAGCAAAAATTAACTATAGAGCTGACTGTAAGAATGCATTTAAAGAATTAGAAATAATGACATTACCTTCCCTCTATATTTATCAGTGTGTATTGTATGCATATAAAAATAGAAATATATGGCCATGTGGTGACAAAATGCACTCGTATGCTACTAGGAATAAAGACCATATATATCCAAACTTTTTACGTTTAACTAAATCACGCAATGCCTCTAATTATTACAGCATAAAATTTTTCAATATTCTGCCAGAGGAATATAAAGTCCAGCGTTTTCTGAATTTCAAGAAAACTGTAAAAGAATTTTTAATTAGAAACCCATTTTACTCGACTGACGAATTTTTGGATGTTAAATTTTAAATTTATTTATGTACTGCCCCTTATTTTTGCTCCTTATTAACATGTATTTGTACTTTGTATTGTATTGCTTGACTGACTAAAACAATGTTTTATTTTGTATTATGGTCAATAAATTATTATTATTATTATTAAATATTTCCAGCTCTGATGTGAACCATGCTAGTACAAACGGAATTTTTGATCAGATTGTTATTTCGAAAGATGCATTTGTTGAATTTTTGGAAAAGTATTTTCAGATTTGTCTCACGGTGAAAAAAAAATTAAGTTAAGTCTCATCAACTTATGGAGACAAAACACCTAGAACGAGATTTCAACGCTGAACCATAGGGATGGAAGGATAGCGCGAAAATCGGTTTTTTCTTTTTCTTAAAGTAGGGCTATTTTTAAATACATCGACTCTAATAAGCTTAGCAGTATTCAAATCTTACGCAATACTTTGTGTCTTATTCTTTATCCTCCCCACCATATTGGTCTGGTGAAACTTTTAAAGTGCTTTTTTCTTCTCATACCTGAATAAAGTTCGGATCTTTATTATAATGGACGGATCGATAAATGCTCTCTTTTATCACTAAATTATTTACATTGACTTATGAAGTATAAAATATATTTCTAATTACGGCCAACATTTAGCAATTTTATTCTCATTGCTAAACTTCTTCATTAGGAACTTCTATTTAAAAATAAATAATGCCTTCTTATAAAGTACTGAAAGAGGAGTTATAAGTTTTAATGAACGCCAGTGTTATTGTCATTATTTCAAATATTACTTGAAATATTATAAAAACTGAAGTAGGGATAAAGGTTGGTAGTAGTAGCATTACATATCTAGTGCCGTGGGATATTACAGAAAGTATTATATAGAAAATGAAAGAAAAGTTCGTATATAATGACTCTAACCACCATGCATATGAAACGTACAATAATGTTAATAATAAATTGTACATGATAATCATTATACGGAGTGGCACAAAAGTCACTTTCCATTTTAAAACGCTCTTTTTCTAAATATTTTAGCTCAGTTTACACCAACAATCACACCCAACAATCCAATAATTCGCCTTCCTACAGCACAAACCAATGTATTCCGTCTAACCTTAATTTATCGGATTGCTGTATTACGGATACTGAAGTTTCTGTTGCGTTAGCTGAAATGGATATTAACAAAGGAGCAGGGCCCGATAATATTCCGGCTATTTTTATTAAAAAATGCAGCGAATCATTAAGCCTTCCCCTTACCTTAATTTATAAAAAATCGTTGAGCGAATCATATTTTCCTAAATTGTGGAAAAGGGCATTAGTTGTTCCGATTTTCAAGACGGGTAATAGAAACTTGGTTGAAAACTACCGTCCAATTTCTAAACTTTGTATTTTTGAAAAAATTTTTGAACGATTTATTTATAAATCATTATTTTATTTTGTTAAAACTATAATTAATATTGAACAACATGGATTCTTCGCGGGCCGTTCAGTAGATACCAATCTCACAGTCTACACAGATTATATATTAAAATCAATGGATAAAAGAATTCAGGTTGATGCCATTTACACTGATTTTAGCAAAGCATTTGATACTGTTGACCATAACTTACTTTTAGGAAAGCTAGCTTCAATTGGTGTAAGTGGTAATCTACTTGAATGGTTTCGCTCGTATTTGCATGATAGAGAACAAAGTGTTACATTGAACGGGTTTCAGTCAAATTTTGTAAAAATTTCTTCCGGTGTACCCCAGGGAGCTCATTTAGCCCCCTTACTTTTTAATATCTTCATTAACGACGTGTCAGTATGTTTCCAGAATACAAAATTTTTAATGTATGCTGATGATCTCAAATTATATAAGAAGGTGACATCTCTAAACGAGTGCCAGACAATACAAGAAGACATTGATCGATTTAATAATTATTGTAACCTCAACAGACTTAAATTAAATATTAAAAAATGTAAAAAAATAACTTTCACACGTAACCGACATATTATTAATTTTTCGTATAAAATCAAAGACAACAATTTAGAACATGTTGAGCAAATTAAAGATCTAGGCGTTATATTAGATTCCAAATTACTTTATGATATACACATAAACTCTATAATTAAAAAGGCATATAAAATGCTAGGCTTTATATTAAGAATCAGCAAACCATTTAAGTGTGAAAAAACATTATTAACGTTATATTATACATCTGTAAGAGTCACCTAGAATTATCCACTGTCTGTTGGTCACCCCAATATATGGTCTATATAAAGCGGCTTGAAAATATACAAATAAAATTTACAAAACACTTCTACTACCGATTTCCAAGCAACCATTTAAATTTAATAACTTTAGAAAAAAGAAGAATATTTTTGGATGTCGCTCTCTTATTCAAAATAATAAATAATATTGTTGATTGCCCACCACTACTAGATCAGTTACGCTTACACATCCCTAATTACATCACGAGAAATAATGACCTTTTTTACTTATCATTTAACAGAACAAACTCGGCTTTTAACTCACCGCTGAACAGAATCTGCTTAAACTTTAATAACATCTCAACAAATGACAACTTTCCTGATATATTTTTGCTAAATTTCACACAATTTAAAAAATGTATTCTACGACTGTTATAACTGCTATTATAACATCAAAAATTTTACTGTTACTGTAATTTGTGTTATATAAATGTATTAATCTATACTAGTGCCACACTGTTATTGGGCATGTCCTGTTGTGTGGCCGAATTATGTAAAATAAAAAAATAAAAAATAAAAAATAAAAACTTAAATAACTTTTATAATAAAAGCTTGAATGGAACCCTCAGAAGAGGTAGACCTGTATTTACCTGACACAGGACTATTTCTCAAGAAATTAGATGGATGGGAAAATCTTGGCCGGCAATGAATGTCCTTGCAAAGAATAGAACCAGATGGCGATGTTTCGTAGAGGTCCTTTGCTCCGCTTAGGAGCGACAATAAAAAGGTACAGCAGTTTTTACTTTAGATCTACACTGCTCTAAGAAATTAACGCACCATTAAAAATCTCTATATACACTCGCGGACAAAAAATTCGATCCATATTTTTTTAATTTTTTTTGGGAAGGAAGTTAATGACTTAGTAACTTACTATTTTATTTGGGGGAAAGTTATGACTTACATAAAAAGTAATTTCAACGAAATTTAATGGATAGCTAACTTTTATTTCCAATGTAACCAAAAGTATTGCAAAAAAATAGTGACAAATTACAAATATAGTGCAAAATAAAAGACTAATAGCGTGTGTTGCATCCACGAGCTCGAATTACAGTTTCCATGCGTCTTAGCATCCTTTGCATTAGATTTCTGATGGCTTGCTGATCAAGGGTGTACCATTGTTGAACAAGGACTTCACTTAAATCGTTCAAGTCAGCAGGAACCGGAATTGACAGTATGCTCGCGGCTGCCACAAGAAACGAACTACAACACCAGGTTCAAGAATGGAATGACCGCCTACGCCAGTTTAGTCTTCGTCTTCACATCAGGAAAACAGAGTATATGGAAACTAACCCAACTGTCGGAACAATCAAAGTTAACGGAGAGGATCTTACGAAGACAAACAGTTTTCGGTATTTAGGCTCTAGAATATACAGAGTAGGTAATATCTCTGACGAGCTGCGATCACGTGTAAACTCGGCTTGGTTAAGTTGGAGAGAAGTCACTAGCAATCTATGCGAAAAACTGATGTCCAACCACTTTAAATAAAAAATATATAAGATAATAGTCCGTCCTGTCGCATTGTACGGATCTGAATGCTGGCCGACCACAAAAAGCACTGAACATTACATTCCATGAAATTGCTCATGCTTCGCTGCCATGGGCATTACTTTCTTGGAGCATACACCGAATGATGTTATTCGGCAGCGAATTGGTGTGGCACCAATCCAGGAAAAGATGAGGGAAAAACTCCTTCAGTGGTTTGGACATGTCAGACGCGCACACCTAATACCGTTTCCTTCGTTGTGCACAATTTTACAGCAGATGGCAAGTGCCCCCCCCAGTAGACCAAAACAACGATAGCAAGATACAGTCGACGATGACACAAAGGTTGCCCATCTACGCCTGGAAGAAGCGTTTGATCGGCAAATGTGGCGTTCAAAAATAGAAAAAGCGCACCCCGGACCATCGAGAAAACGCTAAGAAGAAGAAGAAAGATTAAGACTGTCGTTATTTAATATCAAGTACGTGCGAGCTGGCAAGGTAAATTCCCCTAGACCATGATTGACCCTCTACCGAATAAAGTGGTATTCATAATGTTGTAGTGAGCGTATAATTCATTTGGTCGTCGATATATACGTCTATCGAAATTATACAGACAAAATCTGAACTCATCTATAAAAAGAACTCATTCCCAATCGGTCTCTAACCAATTCTCTGGCAAAATTAAACCGGGTTCTACGATGATCTACGGTTAAGACTGAACCGCGAGCAGAATACGGGGTACCAAATCAGCTTCCTTAAGACATTAGCGAACAATTTCTGCATTTATTCGAATACCATTCACTTCTAGAAGCTAAAGCTGCAGTTTCTGGCTGTTACAAATCGTTCCTTTAAGGCGGAAACTCTCAAGAAACTATTTTGATCCAGGTTTGTTGCATGATTTTACCCCTGTCTAGGTCTTCTGAAAAATTCCGATTTCCGTAGATATGGCATATTGTGCAGAGCTTCAGATGTTTTTGAGTGCATTTAAGCCGTTCCTTTCCTTTTTTGGAGACAATTATAACAACACGCAGGTATTTTTTCAATCATATTAGGCTCGGAATTATTGTTTTTCGACGGCCCTAACCGCTTGAAAGTCCGAATGATTTTTTGAAATTTTAGTAATTTTATATTTGTTGTTATGAATGTTTGTCTAAAATATTTGCTTTTTGCTTCTGCAAGGATAATATAATCTTTGGCACTAGTTATGATTTTTATATTTAAATTTGGAAATGTTGGCATCTGCTACGATAAGTTCATTAGCCCTTCAAATAAAAATATTTATTTTTCTTTGTACTTCTGATAAACAAATATCAATGTTATACAGGAGATTCTTGTTTTTGGTCGCCAATGTCAATTGAGTTTTGATCTCAATCACACATATTCCGTGAGACATAAGTGCAATTTTCATTTTTTTTCCTCAAAAACCAAACACAAAAAATAAATTACTCTATCTGCAAACATCAAATAATAAATGCAGTCTGTCTCCAACTATAAATAAATAAAGCTGTTCATTTGCACGCCATGTAAAAGAGACACACATGCGTACTCACCCGTGGCTAAAGAAAGTCTTTCTAAACTGCTTTTAGTAAGTTAGTTAGTTAAAATATTTGGCGCTCAGCAAAATGGCTATTTGCTCCTCACACAGTCCATATTTATAATTTGAATATTATTTATTACTTAGAACATATAAAACAATAAATAATAATATTTTAAACATTGTTGTATGTTATAGTCAGCTGATAGTTCAGAAGCCATCTCGATGACGTATGTTCTGTAGTTTAATAATTGACGTTCAGAATTTCTGTGTTTAAATTAAATTTAGCATTTATACAGATCTGATTATTAGTACACTTCAGGATTCTATCAGTTTTTTGTAGTTTATTGTTTTTCTCTTACAAAAAGTAAAAAATAATAAATAATTAGAAGTATAAAATTTCGAAACGCCTTGCTCATTTCTTTTTGTTTCAAGATTCTTCTGTTTCACTTTTGGTATCTGTTTTCAAGTATCCAGTTTCTCCGACTGTTTATAGATTTTACATAAAAAAAGTTTAAAACGAAGGAAAGAAATTTAAATACTGAAAATAAGGTGTAATTAAAGGAATATAATTAACTTAGCAATAAATTGAACATCCGTTTTTTTCAATTATGTCACAGCAATTTTACAGGTGAAGAAATTCTATTTTTAAAATCATGGGTAATTTTCACCTAGAAATGTAGTTTAATGATCAAGATAAAATAAGAATATAGTAAAATTTCAAAAATATGTTGACATTTTATAGTTTTTAACAATAATCCAGTTTTTTCGTTTAAAATATGTTTTGCCACAAGTATTTCTTAAAAAGATATTGCAAAATTTCTGCATAGTTGCGATGTAGTATTAATACAATAGGACATCAGAAAAAAATTATGTGAAGTGTGAATTTTCACACATTTCAGGGTTTCGCAGGTATTTAGTAAGTGAATGATGATTATTTGGAACGCCAAAACAAATTTTATGTTAAAATATTTTTTTATTAATTTTAATTCGAATGCCTAATACCATTATTTGGGTTTCTAAATATTTGCAGAATTTTTTTTTTTTATAGCAAGGTTCATTAATATTTTGAAAATTGCGCCTACGGCTTCCATTGGTTGTTTAAGTAATAAACTCCGCCCCTCTGATTTCGTATACATTCAAACATAGAATTAAATTATAATTTCAACACTTCCCACTGGTTATTAAATTTACGCTTTTAAAAATTAAATGCAACATTTGCCAAAATATAATTTGACAAAATAATTTAAACAAAATAAAAATGTAAAAAAAAAAAAAACAGAAAAAATACAAATTTACGGGATTCGATCAGTGTTTCTTACAGTAGTTTCGACTCACGAAGCGACAACCTTACCACTGTACTACGTAGGTTTACTCCTGTACTATGTTAAATAGCGGATTAAATATTTTACATATTTTAGTTAGAAACACAAAAAATGCGTTATTTTCCGAAAACATATGGTTCACACCAATGTACATTACTTACAATTTTTTCATATTTTTAGTTTAAACCATCTGAGCTACAAGGTGTGGGACAACATTTTTTTTTGCACAATTTTGGCAAAAATCGCCTCAAAATAATTTATTTTTCAATAATAAAATTTTGATCGTTAATCCACGTACCAAGGGCTTTCATTTGATACCCTACACAGAATTGTAAAAAAAATATTTTTTTTTTCGATGAGCATATATTTGTTTATATTTTTAGGGGGATATGTTTTTTAGATGTTTTAGTATTTTTCCTATGTGCGGGTCAAAGAGTTGTATAAGCATGCCAAATTTCAACTCTCTAGGTTTAGCCGTTTGGCTGCAATTTTTACCGAACAGACAGACAGACAGACAGACAGACAGACAGACATACAGACAGACAGACAGACAGACAGACAGACGAGAAAATGACGGTATAAGGGTTTTTTGGTCATACCTACAAAACCCTAAAAATCAGTCCTAATAATTATGGACAGCTTCTAGATAAGACAAATGTGTCTAATCCACACGTATTTTCCAAAAAAGGCGGTTACAAATTAATAAACTAATAACAATCAAATACATATTAACATGTTGATGTGAAGTGTAAATTTTCACATACTTCAAGGTTCGTAGGTATTTAGTAAATTAAATTGTTCAAATTCTGAATCAGGGCTCGAAATAGAAAATTTCACAACCTGGAACACTACTAAAAATTATGGTGTGATTAAACAATACAACAACATTTCAATATGTTCAATAATTTCACAAACCGGAATGCTAAGTAATAGTAATAGTAATAGTATTTATTTCATGCTTGACATCTAACGATGTTTATATTTGTCATTACATATACATATTGCTGATATAAAGATAAGCAAAATTTGTAGGGAAAAAAAAATAAAATAGAGAAATACCTAATTAAATTTAACTTAGTTACCAGATAAACAGGAGTACTTTAAATTTAGAAGGTACTAAGTGTAATTGCTAAAATTAATATTTAAAAAAATCATCAGTATTGTAAAGACAATTCTTTGTTGATATTACTTTCATTTTGTTGTTAAATAACCTATATGATAAATTTTTGAGTGAACCTAGTAGATCGTTAAAGAAGATAGCTGCCAAATAAATAACGTTTCTAGATTTAGATAAACTATAGTCTCTCTCAGAAAGAGCGATAGTAATAAATCTTTTTGACAGGCAGTTACCAGTGACTTGCACATTTTAAACACGTTTAAATTGGTTTTGTGCATTTCTATATTACTATTTATCATTTTATTAAACGCACGCCTGTGACCATATTCATCATATCATTAAACGCATGCCTGTGACTATATTTTTCTTCAAAATTTTAGGGTAAAATTTTTATGATCTATTGTGTTTAACCCTAGTTCGTATTCCCATATAATATGTGCGGCACACTCGGTTGTTTTTTAACAATATTTCGTTTCGAACTATTCATATTTTGTGTGCCGCTTCTGTGTGAAAAAACAATAACTTTTTACAAATAATAAATTTTATTACTATCGCTCTTTCTGAGATAGACTATAAGTCTACGCAGTCTGATGTTGCCACCAGAGCGAACATTGTAATCATGCCTCGAAGATACGGTCACATATCTTGATGAAAAAAAAAAAATGATGTGAAGTGTGAATTTTCACACATTTCAGGGTTTTGTAGATATTTAATTAGTGTAAGAAGCCAACATAATACTGGATGTCTAGGAATATTTGTTCTGTATCACATCAAAATCAATAGAATTTTGATAAACATTTTTATTCTTTATTTGAGTACTATGAGCTTCCATTTAATTTTTTAAACAAAAGCTAAGTAATTTGTCAAAAATCCCAGCATTTTCCCTGCACTTGCTTCGTATTCAAGTCTTCATTAGATTAATAAGAAATATATTGATAAAAGACTTCATTTTTTTTTTTTTTTAATTTCAAAAACATATTTCCCACTATTAACAATGTGTTATTTGTTTTATAAGTATTTCATTACTGTAGTGTGGTGTTCAAAACTCGGTCCTCAGTTGTTAAATATTTGTTATTATATTTTTAATTAAAAAAAAAGAAATATTATTAGCCATAATTTAGCCATGAATTAAAAAAAAAAAAAAAATTTCAAAAACTGCAATATTTTTCATAAACGCAATCGGATCAAAAATTCCTCTCGTACGTTTCCGGCTCAGATCATTACCTATTGTTTTTTCAGATTTTTAGTTTAACCTTTTTGGGTAAAAGGGGGCTGGACAAGAACGGCAAATTTAAAAAATCGTGTTAAAAAAACGAATTTAAAATAAGTACTTTTCGGTCCTTAATCTACGTCCTAAGAGCTTTCTTTCAATACCACCCAATAATTTATATATATATATATATATATTTTATTGACGACACAAAAAATCGACATTTTTCGAAAAACTAACCTGATGAAAAATTCCTGTTGAACTATTCCGGTTCCCATCAATGTTCATTATGGAGATTTTTTTCAGATTTTTAGATCAACCCCTCTGAGAGATAGGGTGGGGACAAAAGTTTTTTGACATATTTTTGGTAAAAATCCCATAAAAAAAATGATTTTTAAAAATAAAAAATTGCTTGTTGGTCTACGCATTAAGAATTGTGCCAATCAAAATTAACAAAAAAATATTTATTTTTTTATTAAATACATAATTGTTTATATTTATCTTGGGATGTGTTTCCTTGAACGCTCAGTATTTTTCCTATATATGGGTCAAAGAGTTGTATAAGCATGCCAAATTTCAACATTTTATATTAAGTCGTTTGGCTACAATTTCTACCGTACAGACAGACAGACACATGAGTGACGTTATAAGAGCTTTTTTGTGGTCATACCTACAAAACCCTAATAAGATGACCACTATTCTAAATGTCCCTGGTCAATCTTGGTGACATTTGTCAGATCAAAAGCAAATCCAAAGTAAATCTCATCACGTGGGTCAATTAATATGTAATGAAATTTGCAAGATTTGGAACAATCCAATACTAATGAAATAAATGCAGTTTCATTAAACGCACTGGAAGTAAACAAAATTTTGGGAAACATTTCCGGGACACTGAATTTACATTATTACATCACCAATAAAGTTTAAACTGGGGGAATTTACTAAACAACCAGGAGAAAAATCACCTCTATTACTCTCGGAATTCAACAATGCTTCCAAAACATTTCGAGCACAGGCAGAAAGCAATTTACGAGGAAAAATCTCCTGTACTCGAAATAAATTAGTAAAACTTTAGATATTTTTCTAAATTAGTACATATGTGAGAAGGCCGTCATAATGACTGAATGGACTACAAATTGTAGTTCGTGCTTCAGGGCATGGCTTGCAAGAAGAGAATAATCGATTATTTTAATATTTGATTATACGTTGCCATCTCTACTGATCACCACTGGATGTTCCAACAAGATTCAGCGCCATCCCATAATGCGAAGGTTGCGCAGCAATGGCTTGAATACCTTTAAAATAATGTACACACATTATTTCTCTACTGATTGGCTATCTAGCAGCTTTGATCTCAATCCCTCAATGGATTATAAATTGTAGGCGGTGCACCGATTTTCAAGATTAAATTCAACGATTTTGGTTCTTTGAGGCGTACTAAATTTCTCCATAACAAGCTTCAAGGGTTGAAATGTTTATCTGAAAGGAAAAAAAAAAAATAGAAAATCGTTATGAAGGATGATTGTTATGAATTTTTCCCATGGTTGCGCAACTTTTGGGCCACCCGGTATTTTCTTTCGAGTGATATGATTTTTCGAAGTTTGATTATGTTTTCGTATGCATATCACGGAAAATGTATATGCATGCCAAATTTCAACTCCCTAGATTCAGTGGCTTGGCCACAATGACGACAGAGAGACATAACGACGCATGTGTAACTGTATAAAGCAGCGTTTCTCAACCGGGGGTAGTAGGTAGTAGGTACGACTGGAAAGTGCAATATTTTTATTATATTACTTTTTATTACTCTCCGAGCTACAGATAACTCAAGAGTAAGGACGCGAATGTGTTTAAATCAAAATGGAAGGCACTTTGAACACTTGTAAATAAAAATACTTTACTTTCTTTCAAGTTGTTCATAGGGAATATAATCGTCATATAACAATATCACATTTTTTTGTCAACCGTAAGATATTAAAAAAATATAAGTTGTTTCTTTTCAAAATCTCTATCCAAAGATACCCAATATGACATACATTCCTATATAGAAATTCGAAATTGTCCTTGATATCCTGTACCCGTTTATTACGGAAAAATTCAATACTACCATTAATTTTTTTTTGATAAATTCTAGTTCAAAATGTTCCCAACTTGCACACATGTCGCCTTTTCGAGAAAAATCGTGTATTCTTTATCTTGATACACCGTATATACGAGGGATGTTTCCAAAGTTCTGTGAATTTAGCTATAATTTTTATTATTTTGTTAATTTTCGTCAATATTACAATGTAGTTCTTCAACATAATCTCCATTTAACTGAATACATTTATCCCAACGATAAACTAATTTTTTTAAGTCGTTCTCAAGGAACTTTTTTTATTGAGTTTCTGTTCTGGTTCCAACAGCCTTGGCACCCAGCGCGGCAAAACTTTGCTAACGCCCAAACAATCATGCAAGATGTTATGAACTTGTCGTGTACCTCTCCCTAGGCGCACACTAATTTGACGAATAGTCATTCGCCTGTCCTCTTTCAGTAGGTCTTCGACGGCAATAATGTTTCTTTCATTGATCACTGCGTGGATCGACTTCTAGTGATGTTCTACCGGTTTTAAAACGATCGATCCACCGATAAACAGTATTTTTGGATTCTGCAGACTCACCAAATACTTCTTGCAGACGCTGAATAATTTCTGATGTTTTCACACCTTTCCACAAAAAGAAAATTATTGCTCTTTGAGATTTTGCTGCGTCTTCCATGGTTACAAAAACAGTGCTATGAAAACGCGTCTATATCAGTCGAACACCTAAATCAGACTGAACAATATTGCACTAGATAGTTGCATAAACATGTCAAGACTTGTCTGGCACCAATAACATTGCCTATAAGTTCTGCGTAATTTAATTATAGCAATGTTCCCAGAATTTAGGAAACATCTCTCGTATATAGGGGGGCCGCAGACAATATTTACACAATTTCGGGGGGTCCCATGCCAGAAAAGATTGAGAAACACTGGTATAAAGGATTCTTGTTTATACCTACGTAATCCTTAAAAGTAACTTTCAATAAAAGAACGTATTAGTTTCACTTTAATATGAAAAGTAAATAGCACTCGTAAACTTCCTAAAAAGTTGAACACCTTACGAACTTTTCTAGTGGTTCAACTAATGAATTATTCTTTTCGTTCATGTTGTGTAACGTAATTCGTAAGTCGTCGTTATCTGTTCGTTAAATAGTAACAAAAATGTTAGAACTGTTACGAGTATTACACATGCACACAGACTGATCTAGTTAAAGGTACATCGTAACAATTTAACCCCAACAAAGTGTATTATCACGTAACATGCAATATTTTGATTAATACATTTTGTGACGTGTATACAATAGTATATTTTTGAATTCTAAAAAATAGAAAATATTAAAAAATTTCATTATATAAAGTAGTCTGTAAGTGAAATACGGGCATGTAATCGTTTGAAAATTTTATATCGAATTTTCAAAGGATTATTATTTGCACTACTAGAGTTTCAATTGCTATCGCGTGGAGATAACGCATGAGTTGACATTACTTTACAAAGGTGCCAGGTCCGAATCCCGCTTATACTATAATTTGTAATAATATATTAGATATATTCCCATACCTCCTTCGGATTTTATCCTCCGAAATTTCAAGCTTTTGGGTCGACTCAGTCTCAAGTATTTAATACATAAAATGAGTACCTGTTCATTCAGGGATAATAGGATCGGTTGAAACGTCACACTGACCACGTGAATTTCATATCTATGGCCGGCCACTTATACGCCTATATAGGTGTTGGGTTCTATTACACTGGTCAACAAATTTAAACTTTTTTTTTGCTGACTTAGATCTGATACTTGTTTTTAACTAATTTTGGGCTGACTTCAAAAATGTTAACAGTTTCTGCCTATCACGTCAAATTTTTGTTCTATAGTATTTTGACTTTTTTCACCTTTTCACGTTCTGATACACGTCTACTTTAATTTCAACTTCGTTCTTGTTGTCCAATATATTTGATTGAAAATTATCATCATCTGGGGTGGAACATGAGCGTGAAACTTCATTTTTTAAACAGTCATCATGACAAATTTCCTGTCAATCTTGGAGATGTTAGTGATGAACAGGGTGAACGTTTCCATCAGGATTCTTGGAGAGACGTTATCAAGGAAGGTGGGATACTCACATGATGGCTGACTACTGTTGGAGTATTAAAAGAGACTTATCGGGAATGGTGCACTCCAGAAGATCTTAAAAACGACCATTTAATCCTTAAATTATTTTGTATTTTTATTTTAACACTCCAATGCATTAAAATGTAATTAAAACTGTTCTCATTTTCTTTCTTTCACTATAAATAAAATTTTAAGAATATTTTCTATTTATTTAGTCCTTATTGTTCGCCAAATTTGTACCAATTACAATATCGGCGTCTAAAATTAAACGATAGAAGCATTATTTGGCCGAAAATATGTATTTGTTGTAGAGCAAAAATCTGATGTGATACGCAAAAAGTGATGTGATATTTGAGTTCAGCAGCACCAAATAATCTAATATCCCAATTCCTTGAGCGGCCTTTAGGCGGTGTAGGTCGCGTTTGCTGCCTTGCGTTTTGGGGAATTAAAGAATGTGCAGAGTGTTGCGCGCTTGTCAACATAAGTTTTGAACTACATTCTGATGTGTTGATAAACTTTAGTCAATTGTGCCGACTATGGTTTTTAATTGCTGCCAACAATTACACAAATGAATATTGTTTCCAATACAATTGAGGTAGGACCTGACGTCATAGTGTCCTGGTTAACAGTTATAAAATGGTTTTGGAAATAGAGTTGAGGAGTGATTCATTGAGTCATTGAAGTTAGTCATTCAATCAAGTAGTAGTCATTCTTGTGAGCACGCTACCCAAGGACCAGCCCAGCTGTTCAAGTCACCAAGCCGAGATGTGAGTGTCGTCTACAGGGCTTCTCCACGTGTTCGCCTCGTGCGGATACCTGGGGTGGTTCGACCGATCCTGGAGAAGCCGGGGCAAGAACGGGACTTACAGCAACTACTAACGGACAACACCAGCAGCCATTCTGACTGTTAATTGTATTCTGATGTAAAATTATTATTATATAATAACTTTTGTACAAAAGATGTCCGTTCTTGAATCCACCCCGTGACAATATACCTTTGTCATTTAGATGGATGTTGCGGAGCCACAGAACAGCCATCGTTGAGCGCCAAAAAAATTTAACTAACTAACATATAGAAGTTTTATGGCTCGCAGGTACCCAAACTAAAATTTTCGGTGTGATTATTACTGAGTACATACTGTTATTACTCTGTAAAAGTTCTAAAGTGTTTAACTTAGCTCAAGGGTGCAGTAATTTTAAAGAGAAAAAATTACATCTTGTAATATTAAAAATAAAGAGTGTGCTAATAGCAAAGTAAATTTAGTGTCTAATTAAAGCTCATTAAGGTAAGAAAAAATTAGAAAAACGTCATTTCTCTGGAGAGGCTCATATTCAACCCTATTACGTTAAGTTAACGGTTAATGTTACGTAATCTACCACGCCGTCTATCCATGAAGACATCCCTTCTCATAATTAATTTAAGCAGAAGTAGGCTTGTGCGCAATGTTTTTGCACATTTCACAGTTTTAATTTGCACTTACAAGAGTTTTGCAGAATATTCTAGAAATTTATTTGACGCTATCAGTCATTTTAAAGGATCGCGACTATATTAAAACGTGACTGAAAATTTTAACAGAATTAAGCTTCATATAGATTATTGTGTGATACGTACACTCTCGCTCGTGGAAGTTTGAATATTGGATAAACTTGAAAAATTTGATTTGCTGGCACTGTTAATTTTACCAAAGCAGAATATTATTATTATAGTGGAAATCGTTTAATGAAACTAATGGGGACCAAACAAAAGGGGAAATAAACAAAAAAAATCTCGCTTATGTTTTGGAGGTAATAATAAAATAATTGATGTGTGAATTTTCACACATTTCAGGGTTTTGTAGGTATTTAGTAAATGATGGTGGATACACATTAAAAATTATAAATTTAGATAACTTTTGAAATAATCCACGTAAGTACTTCCATCTAGAGATTTACAACCGTACTTGAGTTCTTCAGTTAGTCAGATAAATATTGTAAGCACGGTGTTGCAAAATATTCTATATCTTTCGAAATAATTATCAGATCAAAAATACCTGTGCTGCTATTCCGGTTTATTAATGTGCATTACTCAGAATGTTTTCAGATTTTTAGATTAACTCCACAGGGTTACAAGGTTCGGGATAAGTGCACAGTTTTAGTTAAAATCGTTTTAAAATATATTTAAAAAAAATTAAACAACTACTCTTCTTTCCTTAATCTACGTTTTAAGAATTTTATTTTGATACCAGATAAAAAAATAAAAAAACTGATGTGAAGTGTGAATTTTCAAACATTTCAAGATTTTGTAGGTATTTAATAAGTGTAAGAAGCCAACATAATACTGGATATATAGGAATATTTGTTCTATAATCACATTAAAATCAACAGATTTTTAATAATCATTTTCATTCGTTATTTGAGTACTAAGAGCTTCCATTTAATTTTTGAACAAAATTTAAATAATTTGCCAAAAATCCCCGCATTTTTTTTGCATTTTTTGTATTTTGTATTTTAGTATTCAAGTCTTCATTAGATTAATAAGAAATATATTGATAAAAGGTTTAATTTTTTAAATTTCAGAAACGTATTTCCCACTAATAACAATGTGCTATTTGTTTTATAAGTATTTCATTACTAGTGTAGTGGGATGTTCAAAACTCGGTCCTCAACTGTTAAATATTTTTATTATATTTTTAATTTCAAAAAAAGACACACGCTATTATCCATAAATACAAAAAAATCCATATCATTACTAGCCATAATTTAGCCATGAATTAAAATAATTCATTTTGTCAAAAACACAAAAACTGCAATATTTTTCAAAAACGCAATCGGATCAAAAATTCCTCTCGTACGTTTTCGGTTCAGATCTATATATATTATTTATAATTTTTTCAGATTTTTAGTTTACTCTTATTAGGTAATTTATATATTACCTTTTTGGGCAAAAGGGGGCGGGACAAGAATTTTTTTAGCACATTTTTTGCTAAAATTGTGTTAAAAAAAACGAATTTTAAAAAAACTACGTTTCGTTCCTTAATCTACGTCTTAAGAGCTTTCACTCAATATTTTTTTTTAAATATTTTTTTTTACAACGTCACAAAAAAATCGACATATGTCGAAAAAATAACCTGATCAAAAATTCCTGTTGAAATATTCCGGTTCCCATCAATGTTCATTATGGGGATTCAGAGTTTTACATCAATCGCTCTGAGAGAAAGGGTGGGGGACAAAAGTTTTTTGACATATTTTTGACAAAACGTATAAAAAAATTATTTTTCAAAAATAAAAATTTGCCTGCTGATCCACGCATTAAGAGCTTTCATTTGGTATGCTACTCAAAATTTAAAAAAATATATTAATTTTTTTATTAAATACATACTTAATTGTTTATATTTATCTCGGGATGTATTTTTTAATTCTCAGTATTTTTCCTATATGTGGGTCAAAGAGTTGTATAAGCATGCCAAATTTCAACTTTCTATGTTAAACCGTTTGGCTACAATTTCTACCGTACATACAGACCGGTCATACCTACAAAACCTTAAAAAGCGACACAAAAAAATCTATATTTTTCTAAATAATAATTTGATCAAAAATTCCTGTTGAACTATTTCGGTTTGTATCAATGTACATTATTGAGATTTTTAGACCAACCCCTCTGGGAAATTTTTCTTATTATTAATCTGTTTTTTTTACATAATTTAAGGACATAAAAATTAAATTTCCTACATATAATCAATAAACATCATGTTTTTCAATGAATTAATTTTAATTTTTTGGTTTCAGGTGAGCTCTTGCTTTCATTTGAAGTTTCTATGAAATGCTGCGTTGACGTTGAGGTAAGATTTAGGAGACGGAACACCCTTGGTGGAACTTATCAATATGTTGTAGGGTTATTTTAAATAATATAGTTATTATATTCCACATGGAAAAGAAAAAAACTGACATACAATCTAGCCTTACGACCATTATCAATGTTAAAAAAAATTGACAAAATTACTCATGCGTAGCCCACCCCAACGGCTCTTAACAACAAGTCGCGCACGCAAATAAAGAGGACAAATATTTGGTTTTCCGCAGGTATATAAGGCGTAAGTACCAAAACAAAGGGATTAAATTAAACGTATTTTTAAAAACTAGAAATAATCGGTGTCGAGTTCCGCTTGGTTATTGATAGTGTTCTTTCCAGATTGTGATGTCCATTTCTCAATGGCCTCAGAGGTTCAATTTAATACCCTTGAGTATTTAATGGTTAAAAAAGAATACGTGATAGAGAAAGAAAAACGGAAGTGAGCCCTGCTCAAGTTCAGTTACCAGTTCTTATGCCGGGTTTACATTGGTAGAGTACAAGAGCTAGTAACTAGCGCAAGTACTACGCGCTTTACTCTACTATCTTATTTTCAAGATAGTAGGCGTTCATACACAATTGACATACTTATTCCGGGTTTACATTGGTAGAGTAACAGAGCTAGTAACTAGCGCAAGTACTACGCGCTTTACTCTACTATCTTATTTTCAGAATAGTAGGTGTTCATACGCAATTTACATACATATCTTATTTTCTGGATAGTAAGTGTCAAAACACATTTGACATCTTCATTGTGATTTTGTAGTGAAATTATCTTTTTGCAAAAAATAGTTTATGAATGTGGATATACATCGTCGCCGGCGTGATGCCATTAATAAAATGGTATTTTGAATTACATCATTTCTTGTGGAGGAAATAATTGATTGTCTTATTGAAGTAATCGGTACAGAATATAAGCCTAAACGAAAATGGGTTAGAAATGGATTGATAGAAGAACTACCCATGGCGCATCAGTCCTTCTATTTCGTGAATTAGCCGTGGAAGATCAAAAAGAGTACAGACTGTGTTTAAGAATGATACCAGATGATTTTAATAGGCTATTAAATTTAATTAGTCTATTAATACAACGAACTGATACACTAATAAGGGATGCGATTCGAGCAAAAATAAAATTGGAATTAACGCTTTATTTCCTAGCCACAGGAAATAGTTATTGTAGTCTACAACATATTTTTCGTGTATCAAAGGCAGTTATTTCACAGATGATTTCAAAAATCATCAATTAATAAATCAATGTTACGCAATTTATGTAAATAAATTGTAACTTACCTGATATGGGTTTTTTCTATTTGTTATGACAGGTTACCGCTTGCCGCCAATTTGAAATGAATCAATTTTGCGTAGTGGGGGAAAAGACAGTAGCTAGTAAATACGTCGACGAGCTAGCTGCTATCCTAGCCCAATTACTAGAAGCTAGTACTCTACTAGTCACATTGTCAACTGTTTACACAGGGATAGTAACTAGTTCCTAGTTACTTGCGCTAGTTACTAGCTCTTTTACTCTACCAATGTAAACCCGGCATTACACTTAAAATGCAGGCCTGTGTAATTTACAGATTTAAAAAATTAAGGCTTTCAATTAAAAATAAATTGTAATTGAAAGCCTTGTGTTATCACATTTTAACAAATTTATGCATAAATATTACAAAAACACAGTTTACTCGTATTTTAATAGGAAGAAATAAAATTTTATTTCAATATTCATATCAACAGATTTGCAGCTGTTGTCAGGAAGATAAAGTAGCTGTTCCCACATGAGGAGAATAACATACATGGACGTGTTCATTACATCAAATCACCACAATCATTTTTTAAAAAGCTTGAATTTTGAACATGATACAATATGAAGCTGTCAACATAATGACAGTCAGATTGATCGTTTTAAAAATTAGTTACTACAATATATAAAATCTGCATTTTATAAGAATTATATCAAAAATAAAATACTGTATATTGAAACTAAACGAAACGAAATAATAAGAAAACTCTAGAAATGAAATCGGCCCGGAAATAGAGGAAAAACAACTGCAATGGTATGGCCACAATACAATAATTCCATGATATATAATGAACTGGATTTGCTTATGGAATGGTATTTCGTTTTTTATGAAGATGTGGTCACATGTTATGTTTGAAACCATAGTTTGTGAAGAACCGTCAATACTTTATTCGTGTTATAATATTCTTTTTACTTATTAATTGGAAAGTAAATAGAAACTAGAAACAATAATTTAAAAGAGCGGATTTTACGACGAATACAAAATGTTATTAATGTAGTAATATAAAACAAATAAGAATTCTTTATGCAGCAGTCATTTAAAACAATCTCAAATTACTATAGCAACTTTTAATTGACAACTTTCACTAGTCTTAACCAGCAGCCAACAGTTGCATTAGATTTTAAAAAGTTCTGTCATTGTGGAATTCTTACCGAGTTTCATAAAGTTTTTCATCAAATTTTTACGCTATATTACCTTGGATATTTGCAATTTTACGCACGGTATAACAAACTTCTCAACAAGTAAATACTTGTTGTGGAATGTTTTTCAACTGAATTGACGATCGATTGACTGATACTTCAGGAGATGTCATACTAACTCTTCAAGACACTGAGTTAGATGAGTTCTCTTATATTTAATTTGATAGAAAATTTTCCTCAGATATTTCTGATAAATTTTGTTTTGCGAAATTTTTGGCAGGCATTTGTAGAGTTTTATCGAAGTCATTGTCTGGGTTCATAACTTTCCACCGAGTTTTAAAAGAATGACTTTAGAATTTTTTAGCTGCAAATACTTATCACTCAGGGAAAAATTCTGGGAAAGAGAAGCTTCCGTCATAGAAGAACTACATGGGTGAAGAATCATCGAGAGTGGTTTCAGTGCATATATCCTGGCCAGATTATTAGACGCACCTTGATGTTTGGATATAATCGGAGGTGAAACAATTACTAATTTAAGTACTCCAAAATAATATATTTAACTTAAATCCTTCGTATTATTCTCAGGCTTGCAAACATTTCATTTCACATTTTCTGGCTTACACTAGTTGGCAAATAAGCATTTTTTAGGATTTTGTAGGTATGACCACAAAAAAAAAACGTATAAAGTCACTCATGTGTCTGTCTATCTGTACGGTAGAAATTGTAGCCAAACGGGTGAACATAGAATGTTGAAATTTGGTATGCTTTTACAACTCTGACCCATATATACGAAAAATTCGATACTTACTTATGTTAAAGTACGTACACTACTATTGTAGAGTTGTTCCTGATGTACGTCAGTAATAACGACTCTAAAGATGTGGACTGTTAGCTGGCTGCGTTCGTTCGGGTAAACGGGTGTAGAAAAGGGGTAACAAAATGGCACAACGGGAATTACATCTCAGTGCTACAACGATGCTATGGAAGAGGCTACTTGTGTCGTCGGCTGATGCAACAACTTGCTGCGGGAGGGTTAGACAGAGGAACAATTCACGCAACACAGCTGGGCCTAAAGGCAGTCCCTCTTGTAGTAGTAGAATTATGAGTATGACGAGACGACAAACTGACCAAAGTCAGCGGTCGTAGCTGCAATAATAATAATAATATCTTTATTGTATTAAATGTTGTACTTTTTACAAAGGTCCATAATGTATTGCACAAATTATAAATTGAATAATATGCATTACAATAATATAAAAATATAATTTTAAGAATTGTAAACAGGAAAATAAACAAAAAACATTTCAAATTGATAGAACATAATGCGAGGTTTAAACGAAAAGCAGGACACAGAACTTGATCACAGAACCTCATTTAAGTCACCAAAATCATTTCGTATGTAATAGGTAATCAGGTATTCCTCAGTAGAGTAGAAAGCCTTGGCAATTAGATATTTTTTAGAATCTTTCTTTTTTGAATCTTACGAAGTTAAGGCTCTTGGTGGCGTATGGTAGAACATTGTAGAATTTAATTGCATGATAATTTGCCCTATACCTGGATTTTCTGAGTCTGGTTAAATTCAGGATGAATATCATTCTTGTTTCTCGTGTCGTGTACGTGGAGAAAACTTTGGACAGAGTACGTAGCGGGGTTGTTATATACAGGAGGCATTGATGGATGTATAGGCAGGATTAAAATGCCCAATTCCACAAAATTTTCTTTGCAGCTGGATCGGTATTGTAGATTGCTTATGATCCTTATGGCGTTGCAAAGCAAATAGCCTTCTTGTTTGGGTGGAATGACCCCAAATCAAGACTGATTTAGACGCGCACCATTTTAAGTTGCTTTAAAAAAAAAACAGATGTACAAAGTTTATTGGCTACTTTGTTTACATGTTGGTCCCATGATAACTTGCTGTCGATTTCCAATCCTAAAAAGGTTACCGCAGCTGAATTATTGGCCTGCTGTAGGTTTCTTGTTGAGAATATCATATGCTGAGATATTAACTAATTAGTCAAAAAACAGCTGTTCAAATAAGTCAAAGATAAATGTCTTTGGTCCAAAAGTGACAGTAGTGAATAATGCAGGAAATACAAAAAAGTTAGACTTGTAACGACAATTGACTACTCTTACAATTAAAACATGTGGTTTCTCCTACCAAAAATTACCTCCTAAACTAAATAAAATAAAGATAGGATTTAAGGGTGGTGGTGCGAACAACTGTAAAGCATTTATTTTTTAAATCAGATTTATTAAAAAATTTAAAGTCTATTGTCATGTTTACTAAAGTGGAATAAAAAAGTTGATTCAGATATTTTATTATATAAGTAGCCCTATTTTCTTTTCCACAATTGATCTGAAAGCTCTTCAAATATCACTTGGAAAAGAATTTCAAGGCTGTATTGTCGACCTAAAAAAACATATTTTATACGTGTGCCAGATTTTTTTTTAGTTCATTTTTTAAATTTCTCACATAATAATTAGGGAAAGATTGTAAGGAATGTACCATTTCGGTCCCACACATTAGAGCGTCCTTTGAAGTATATGATAAAAAATGAATGGCTAATTATTTTTATAAAAGCTCCGGAAAAGGTTGTAGTAATATTTTATAAAGGGATTTAGGTGAATTAATTAAGGACGAAATGTACATACTTTGTATATATGTGCGCTTTAGACTTACTTTACTAAACCTAGCTTGTCGTTTTATCCTATTTGAAATATACAGGACACATTATAACCATCATTTTCTTGTGATTCTCGACGATGAACACAAAATAAGAACAAATAGAATTTGAGGATATGTTTTTCCTCCTTTATGCACTTTTCATCTCTGTCTTTCTCAATCTTTTTCTCTTTCTTTAACTTACTTGCTCTTTTTACTTTAGTTTTTCCATCTTTTTCCCTTTATTTTTTTATTTTTTTCTCTTTCTATCTCAATTTTATTTTTTCTGTTTTTTTATTTTATATCCCATATTATCAAAACAAACATCAAAGTCAATGGAGAGTCATTGCAATACGTGGAAGAAGTAATATATCTCGAACAATTAATATCCTACGACGAGCCTTGAAAAAAAAAAAAAAAATCAAATCCTACTAGACAACTGTTTCTTTGGATCATATAATAATATAATTAATACAAATACATATTGTTGTAGCGGGAAGCTAGTGATGCTTGGCGATAAATGCCTTTTGATTAAAATGAAAACATATAAATAATGTTTTGATTATTGTACCAACAAAATAACGAGGAAGTAGACAAAGCAGCAAACTAACCTAGAACAGATTAACATGAAGATATCAAAACTAAAATAACTCCCAATGATATCAAAAACACAATAATAAAAAAGTATTAGAAGAATGGGAAATAAAGTGGAGAGAAACATCTAACAATAAGCTAAGAACCATAAAAGAGCGCAAAAAAGGCATACATTTACAAAGAGAAAACAACAAATAATTTCTACTAGACTACGAATTGGCCACACTACAATAACACACAAACATTTATTAGAAAAGACGAATCCAATTAAATGCAACATATGCGGTACCCAGCTCACAATAGAACACCTCCTAATCGTTTGTCCGAAGTACTCCTAAGAGCGAATATTCCATCAAATTCCAGGAAAGCTGAAAGAAGCCTTTTCCAATAATTTAGAAAATATGGAACGAGTACTCAAGTACCTAGAAGATATTGACCTTTATCGCCAAATATGAACCACATACCTTACAATATAATTAAATTAGAAAAAATGTTAAAATACATAATCTGTAATATCATCTGTAATACGTAATACTTATAATATTTGTAATACTGTCCAAAATGTAATAAAATAAATGTACCGGGATACTAATCACCATGTGGATGTATCCGTAACTGTCCTAAATAAAAAAAAATAATATATAAACATCGAGTTTTTCGAATCTGATATCTGTAAAATTGGTGTCTGTCAATATTAAAATAATTATAAAATTACTTTTTATCCTGTGCAAATATTTTTACCAGGATAACTCATATAAGTTGTGGGTACCTATATTGTATTTTTACAGGATTTTTCTTGAAATGACACCTTGTTTTAGAAAGGTTCCCACTGATCTAGAAATACTAAGGCTCGATTAAACACTCATGATACGCTGTCTAGTTTCAACAGCGTATCGACAGCGAAAAGGATCACAAAACAGTCGTTCTAAAAAAAATTAAAAAAATGCAGCAATCATAAGTTTGACAGAAGATGAAATTTCAACCAGAAGACTCAAGTTGTACCGTTCTATTTCAAGATACGTTGTCCAGTTGTGCGGTTTGGGCAACACTTCCGATCTGCGCAACCTATCAAGTCTTTTACATTACCCCTATGCTTCCAGCATTAGCACATTAAAAAAATATTTTAATAAATTATAAAAAGTACTATTTAAAGAAAAAACTCGCCTTACTGATTAGAGTTCAGCTTTACTTGAACTAAACATATCGTCACAAGGGAATCGTCGCACCTTGTCGGATAGAGTTACATTGTATAAAATTTTGCAATAATATTATAGACTGCAATGATATGTTAATGTGGTTTAGTTTCTTAGTTCCGTCATATAATGTTCGCAACAATCAGTCGTTTTTTCTTTCGAAAACTAATAATAATAAACTTTTAAATTCACCAATTGAAAGATTGTCTTCCACATTCAATAATGTTGACATTTCTAATTATACATTGAATTAATTTAAATCATATTATATTACAACATTTAGATTCAGTTTCAGTCTAATTCCAGTTGCTAGTGTTTAAATTATTGTGTTATTTAACAAACTCATAACACTTTTCTACGTACATAGCATATTTTACACTTATTTTTATTTATTTATTTTTTGTTAAATTTTACATAATATAAATAATAAATGTCGCAGTCCTGTAGTATCGTAAAATTTGTAAATATTATGCACGTGATTTTTAATATAATTCTTGAACACTGTTGTGGGTTCGTCCTGTTCGTGTTCTTATGTAAAATAAATAAAACATCAAATTCAGATAAAATTCCAAACTTCATTCTACTTAACCTAATAATAAAACAATTGATGTTAGTATGATGGAGCAGAGTCTAGTTAAGGATATGATTATTAAAAAATAAAGAAAGGAATCGCTAGTAGTCTAAAACTGAGATGCCTTCGCATTGGTCCCGACAGGACTGCCTCGCCCATGGAAGGTTGAATCAATAATCCAAGTTGCAAGCAGTATCGTTGTGATTAACACCAAACCACTACTGCTTCGTTTTTATTTAATTTTATTAAAGTCCTCTATACACATTATTAAACAACCTAATAAGCATTTGTTATTAAGACATTATAATTAAAATTACATATACCAACTTGTTCAAACATGCACATTTGTAACAGTTTTCATTCATTGTTTTTACTCATTGTTTATTTTTTTTTTTATAAATACTATTGATTCAAATTAGATGTAATTTATGAGAAAGATTTTGGTATTTACGCGTAAAACGATACTCTGTTTTTTTTTGTTCGTGATATGTTGGATACTGACTTCTTTTCTAAAGCATCGTTGCGTCTCGATTATGCGATGAACAGGGGATAGAAAACGCAAAAAAACGTCTTTAAGCTTGTTTTTCGGTCCGTCGGTTGGTCTGTGATATGTTTATGTTAACTATAAAATCAATTTTAGTCAAAATTGATATCTAGGTTACGAGTACTTGTCTTGTTCACGTGCGTCTGAAATAAGATACATGAACCTTAAGATTAATTGAATCTAGACTTTAATTACTGACATGTTGACTCGCATGACAATATTATTATGGGGTATGTCAAAGAGTAATTAGACTATAGTAGTTTGCGTACCTAGACTGGAAAGTGAACGTTTTTCGGAAAGAAGCAGCTAAAGCTTCTTGAGTTTCTTTTCCACCCTGGTTCACACAAAAATATATATACATATGTATATTATCCTACACGACAACAAAAGATAAAACATAATTATGAACTTAAATTGAAAATACTGTTATAAATGGAGCAATTTAAACTTATCAATTATTAATGAAACATGTACGAAAATTTTCCAAGTCATCGCTACTATTTCTGTTTGCAGTTAATGTAGTTATGCGAGCTGTTAATAACTGCAACCGAGGAAATATAATGGGGACTAACCGTTCTATTTGAAGGGCTCAATTACGCGGACAATACCTCGGACTTGTCATACGTGAGGACAAATACACAGATCTGCATCGATAATAATGATAATTTCAGATTAAATACGAGATAAAGGGCGCGTTACTCCAGACGTGTACTAACAAAAATATAAAAGGATAGGCAGGGTGCAGACGTATTTCACTCTGGGGGGTTGTTCCCGAAGACTTGTACAAGTAGTTGGTTGACCCTAGAAGTAAAGGTATTCGAAAGGACCCACGCAAAGGTTCTGGAGGAATAATAACTAAAAATTATCCTCTTGAAGCCCTAACCAGCCACTGATATCAAAGAACTTGTCTCAGTAACTCGCGTAAATATTGTAAATAGTTTTTATTACAGTATGAATTATTTCAAGAAATTATAGTTTGAATTAATTAAATAAACACAATGTGACGTGAATACATGAACAATATACGATTGTAAACACCAGTAAATAGTAACGACGTATAATTCGGGTAAACTGGTCGATGGATGATCACATATAATTGACAAATAACAATAATGCAAGAACACAAATAATATGCAATAGCAAAAATGGTTTTCCACAGAACCAAATGTCAAACAAACGCAATGGGAAGTGGAAACTCAGTGCAAATAACGCTGCAAGCTAAATTGCTGCTAATAACCCAAAATTTAATGATCACTTGCGCTATTTAGGCGGAACTATGCCGGCGGCCTCTCCGGGTTCGTATGCTTCAAACCAAAAATCACTATAAGTGCTCTCTTGCAAAATTACCAATTTGTTACTTAACACCATTTTGCATTAACCCCTTCAATTATAAACATAATAGGCCTTAATGGGGTGCATAATCGTATAGTTTCTTTTACAAAACTAGCAATCTGAAATAAAATTAGTAATAATTTATACATCAAAATTTTCAGCGAATTTTTATATAATAGGATATTTATAATTTAAAAAAATGTAATTGTAATTAAATAAGTAGCATTGTAGATGCCTTCTTGTAAACCATTATATATGCGTACAACGCGGCAAATTGTAGCTAAAGCTTGCTTCTACAAATATGTTTATAGCTATTTTGTTATATTTTAAAACTACTTATAGTTATTGTACTTTAAATATTTTCGACGAAGGTTCTAAACTATAAACAATCATATCGAAAAACTAAACTATATACATATAAAAGTTATTTGAAACCCACAAATATATTTAAAAAATAACAGAATATTGTTGTGGGATATCTGTCTTTAAGTTATTAAACGATAACATTTTTACAACAATTTTTTCTACAGTTAAAAATATCCTATGAGATAGATAAAAATAAATGTGATGCATAGATTGTTAGATAAATTCAATAAATAAATACTCAATTGGGTCATTAACGATATTTAAAAAAAAAATAGTAACAATTTATTTAATCAAGTCGTACTCTACATAGGTTATTTCTATAGTTAATATTTAACTCATAATAGATGTAAATAAAGTGCATTATATGTAAATGTATATGAAGCCTTTATTTAATAATTTTTTTATATATTTTATCAAATATAATAAAAGAGAAAATCATTAAAATATATCATACATCTGTAAATTACATTCCAATATAAATACAGTTATTACGTATATAGAAATACTATGAACTGTAATATAACAATATTATAAATGGTTTTATTCTCTCTCAAACATACACAGTTATATGAAAGCGGAGCTTTATTAATTTTCAACGTAAATGCACCGTAATACATTTGTTACTAACTCAAATAATTTATTTAATAATTAAATAAATATGTGAATTTCTATGAAAAATATTGTAAATATTTTACGTTAGCGTATTTTAACAAAAAAAGGAAAATACATGTATAGAACATTTACTTTTACAGTTATAATATCGAGATTTTTTTGTTACCTCATATACGAGTAATATCTTTGAAATTATTTTGCAATGGTCCAATATTATTGCGGATACAGTTATTTTGGACGTTTGCCATTGCTGATACTAGGCTAGAATAGTACGATATAATGAGTATTAGTATCAAAACGATTTAATACTTCATGAGTTATATAAAATATTTTCGGACGTTTCGGAAACTGCTCAACGATCTGTTTCCGTCTTCAGCGATCACGAGAAGTGATAAACATTTCAATTAACTTCGAGTTTTTATACCGGGTATTGCAAGAGTGGGACCAGGTTATAGGTGTGTTGCTATTGGTTGGGTGGTTGGGGTCAGGTATAGGTAGGGACGGGACTATCTGCGGAGGACTAACGACCAGGTTAAAGTTATTTGTCACATTATTGTGTGGTAATGCGTTGTTTATTATCGGATTAGTGACCTGAGGATTAGAAAGGTTGTTTTGAATAATAGAAAGCCAGAGTTGAGGAATTTCTTCAACTCTGGCGTTTGTAAGTATTTTTATGCTTTTGGTTATGTTCGAGTATATATGAATTTATTTGTCTATTTCTTCATTATTTTTTGTTTTGGGTGGCAATATTTTGCTATCCAGAGTAGTCCTAAATTTTTTCCAGTCAACTATGCCCTTTATGAGATTGACTTTTTGAGGTACAGTTCTTGGTGTGCTATTCCACGATATATTACTGGTACGTGATCAGAATTTAATTCGGTAATAATTGTTTGTGTTGTTGTTTTTGAAATTTGTTTACTTACTAATATGTCTGGCTGATGGTCGCGCCTTGTGGGATAATATGTGTACTCCGGTGGTGCTTCAATATTTAGAGCATTTTTGGAGGCCAGCTTATTTAGCAAAATGCCATTTGGATTACTACATCTACATCCCCACATGACATTTTTACTGTTGAGATCTTCAATTAATAATGCGGGATCTGTGCTTGAGAAAATTTTTGTTATATCTTGTGGTAATAATTTTTTATTCGGTTGTCTATATACACTGAAAATACTTACTAATTTCATGTCGGACATTTGGATACCAATAGTTTCTAAGTTTTGACATCTTAGCATGGGCAGTTCATTATGCTTAACTTTCGGTTTGTTTATAATTGCAACCCCTCCAGATGCATGTTTTGTTTCTCTGTCCGTTCTGTAGCCTCTGTATCCCGGTATTTTAAAAGTTTCATTTGTTATTAAATGTGATTCTGTTACGCATGCAATAGTAATTTGGTATCTATTTAAAAATGTAATTCGCTTTTCTCTACTCGACAATTTTAATAACTTGATAATAAAGTTTGTTATGCATGAAATTATTGTTATTTTATAAATAGCGAAGAAATCCAAAAATGTGCCAATGCTGAAAGGTTGAGGGCTTACAGAGCTTAGGCCGCAAATTCAAAAATGAAGCGCAGTACAGTACAGAAGAAGGACCACGTGAACGTATTCATGTAAACCCTAGCTGTTGTGTCCCCGAACATAACCTACCCCGATTTATTTTATTTTTTTAACTGGTCATTCTTAAAACTCTGTTAAACGTGGGACAAACTATCAATAATCGGGACTGTCCCGATATGTCTACTTGTGACCCGATGTGTCCCTATGACCTGTCTATATGATAATCAATTTTCGAAAATGTGCCTTTGAATATAAAAAATAAATATATAAAGTTTATAAATAATTTATTTATTAACACGAAGAGTAAGTATACTAACCAGTAAGTACATTAAAAGATTTCTCGTTTAAACATGAAAACTGTTACTGAAATGTTTATCTCTTTTTTGTAACTGTTGTTTTAGGATTTCAACAAATCAGAATTTGTTTCTCTTTCTAAAATAACTTCTGCACTTCTCAATTTTATGATATGATTAAAAGCGTTTGTGTAAATATAAACATCATTTTTTTTTTTATATAATTTATATATATTTTTTTTTGTTGATTTCAGGTGAGCTACTTTTTCCGATCGAGGTTTTTATGAAATACTGCAAATACTTTGAGGTATTTATTGTACATACGTATTTGTTTATCTACTGGTAATAATAATTTGCTTCAATTTTTTAATATTAGATTAGTTATTTTTAACATTTATTATTGCATAAAAGTTATATTTATAACTTCAACTAGGCTGGGCGCTCGAAGCTCATTTTCCGTCGTTTTACTTAGGAAATCAAAAGCTAATTGTGCTAGTAAAAGACTTGAGTACGTCATAAAAAATATTACCAAACGCATTTTATTTTGACCGTTGCCGGCAGTCTCAAAATGATTGCCTTGATACTTCAGTATCTACTTCGGGAAGAAGAAGAATTAATAGGGTGACAGATCAGGTGTTTATGTATGTAACAATTAGTGGCATATGGGCCAGCGGCCAGATAAACTGGAGAGGAATTTCTGGAGACCCTCGACGCCCGAAGGAAAGATATAAAAAAAAGATGTTTTTGAAACTGAAAGAATTACATTTTTTTGCAGTAAATTACATTCACAAATGTAGTAAAAAATTCATTGAAAGGTCATTGATGGTTTCTTGAGCGGTGTGGGCAGTCGCGCCATCCTGTTGGAAGTAGCCTTGCTGGAGCTAATCCTCATGAAGCTGATTAATAAATTCATGTACAATATTCCGGTATCTCTGAGCAGTAACAGTTTTGTGGAAAAATATGGGTCCGATAATACGTCTCCAAGACAGCAATCCAAACACCAACTTTTAACGGGTGAAGAGGAGTTTCGCGAAAAGTATGATGATTTTGGGCACTGTGTAACCTCATATTTTGTGAATATATATACCCCGAAAGGGTGAACCAGGCCTCGTCAAAAAAAAAACATAAATTTAACAAACCATCATTATTAATTAAATTTTGTTGGAACCAGTGGCAATACATAATTCGCCTATTGTGATCTGCTGGCAGCAACTCATGTAAAGCAAGAATGTAAATGTACCGGGGTGCTAATAACCTCAGCAGTTGAAGCGCCCCCAAAATATATCCTAAATAAAAAAAAAAAAAAAAAAAAAGCAAGAATTTTGTATGGGAACAGTTTTAATTTTTTTTTTTTTTTTTGCAATTTCCTAGTGATAAACCAGTCTCTTGCGTAAGTGTACGTAGTGATGTAGTGGGTTGCTTGTTCATACGTTGTCGAACATCATCAATTTTGAATATATACTTATGACAACAACAACAGTGATGACAGTTAATTAATTCTAAAGCTTGCTGTTGACATTACTTTTATTTTCCATAACCAACCCTTATGTAATATCTTTTTGAACTCATGGTATAAGATATTGTGCACAGAATCATGATTCAGATAGAGTTGATGAATCACACTGCTGATCTCGACGAATGCAGTCCTTTACATTTTAATCCTTAATCTCCGATATCATGCAACTACGTGAAAGTTTTTGCGATTAACCGTGTGTTATTATTATATATGAAAATAAGTAGGCTATTGTGGTTTGCATATAAAATTTCAAACAATTAAAAAATAACAGCTTGTAGTTGATACAAAAATTTAAAAACCTCGGACATATTAATCCTTTAAAAGTTTGTGTACATTGTAAAAAATGTCCTCGTAAAATACAAATGAATTACTTTTTTCACGTTTTCTGTTGAGATTATCCCATTTTTCATTTGTTGTTTAAATGGAAAACGCATTTTATTGTTCTTTTTTAAACAAGGAGCGCAGTAAAAAATTATTGTACCAAATTGTACCTTCATTTGGAAATTACAGAATGTAGTTTTATGCTGTTTTCATAAAATGAAACATTTGTATTAAGCTAAGTTACAGTTGAAAAAGTCATATGTGACTATCATATGGCTTCATTCATTATTTTTTAATTTGGGTGAATTTTCCGCAATGTCCCGTATTCTATCTACATTAATAAAATTGTGGGAAAAATCTTTTTTCTATTTTATATTCATTAGAGAGTCATTATGAAACTGAATTGAGTGTTTTTTTTATTTATTTTACATCAGCCTATTTCTGAAACGAGACTAATCGCCGATGCCAGGGGGCGAGCTCCTACACCTGGATGAGGGGTGAATGATTGTGAAATGAGAGTAATGTAAACATATTATTCTCGCCCGAATAATAATACCAACGAGGAATCGAACCAGTAACATCACAATTTAGAATTTTAACCAATCAGAACTGCACGATTTAACGATCTTGGCTACTCCGTTGGCAGAATTCAGTGTTGTAAGGAGTTTATGACACTAAAAATGTATTTCATCAAATTGGTAAAATTGGTACAATAACCTACAAATTTTACAAAACAAATATTAATATCTACCTTGATAAATATAAAACCGTCAAACTAGTCCGGCCAACCGCTACATTCACATGTCAAATTCCGTAAGCGGGAATGTTGTTTGAATATATAATGCAAAATTACGACAAAAAAATCTCCTTTCTTGGAGAAAAAACTGCTACAAAACTTAACAAAATGCTTCCAACAGAATGTAGAAAAATTGCACAATATTTTATTACTTTTTTTTACCAAAACTCTTAACTATTTAAGCTATGAAGCTAATTCCCACAGTTGTAAGAACCTTTTGCTACTAGTTGGCAAAATTCACAGTATCCTACGCTCAAACGCATTTGTTGAGAGGATCTTCAGTTTGATGTCTTCTCATTGGACTGACACTAGAAACCGTTGCAATACTGATTTAATAAGGGCCGAACTGCAATTTAAAGTTAATTTTAAAATGGATTGCATTGAATTTTACAATTTTATAAAAGAAAAAAAAATGATTTATTAAAAACGGCAAGTAGTTCGGAAAAATATTACTGGAAAAGACAATGAAACTTATTTCATTCATTTATAATATGTAATTTCATTAACCCATTAACGCCTAAAATGAAACTGGTAAGAAAAAAGTTTTAAATTATACAAAAACATGAAGTCTAGGTTACAATTATTACATATATTTAAGAATTTTATTTATTTTTTTATCAACTGTAAAGATACAAGGGCGTCCTCAAATGGGGACGTTAGGCAGATGTGTGATATTTTTCAAAACATCCTTTTTCAATGCACATTGTTTTCTGGCACTTTTTACATGTCCATCTGGCTTTCAAATGACACACACAACACTTTAATTGTTTTTCTAATTTTCCTGGAAAATGAAAACCTTCAGTTAATTCAACGCTGGATCCAGCTTTTCTTTTCCTTTGGGTTCTGGAAGTGGTGCCATCTCTCAGATAACTCCTTGTTATATAACGCCGGAATTCTAACTGATCCACCATATTTTCTGAAGTCATTTGATGCATTTTCCAGGCATTAGTCATGACCATATCAAGAAAATAGGTAAATAAAAGCCACCACCGTTTTTTACCTTTTACACCAATTCGATACAATGATATGCACTGATCATGGGTATCTACCCCGCCCATTCCAGAATTGTAAGTAGCAAACAATTTCGGCAAAACTACATTTTCTTTAGACTTTGTAGTTCTGGACCACCGCTTTACATGATTCAGTGGCTCAATAGTGTCATAATTTGATATCATGGAGCAAACACTGTTATCATACCATTTCACGCATAAAATGTCATTTGTTTTGTCATATCTGTAATCATATGAGCCTCTTGCCTCTTCCTTCGGAATGTAATTTGGATTCTCTATAATATCATCATCAAGTTCTTCAGTATCTGTCAATTCATCCAAATTTGGTGGGAGAACGTCAATGTTGTCAACCTGTTCATACTCTTCATTTTCAATCTCTTCCAATGCTTGTTCCAACTTTTGGAAGGTTTTGGAACCATAAAAAGTTTTAGGATCCATAATAAATAAATATTTTCTTCTGACATGAAAAGAAAAAAAAAATTACAGTTTATATATATTTCTGCCTAACGTCCTCATTTGAGGACGGTAAGTTATAATGGCAGCTAAAAACTACCAAATAAAAAATAAATGAATAATTGTGTATACTTACATTAATATTAGTCTATAGACGCTATGTTTTTGGAAAAAAAAATTAAAACTATATTTTTTTATTTATCAAACACAATTTTTTTTAACGTAACTACACCATTTCAAAATACCGTGTAATACCAAGCACTCTCAAGTCACAACTAGTCATTGTTAAATCACTCTAATTCCAATGATTCATTGCAGTCTTTATATTAACAAGTTAGAACTAGAAAAATTTCATAAACAGTTTGCACATACGTTGAATGTTTATTTTTATAAGCGTCCTCAAATGGGTACGGTCGGCGTTAATGGGTTAATATGTAAAAAAAAAAATGTTAAATAAACTAAATTATTCTCCTTTTTTTTGTCCCGGGTTAGTTCTTCAAAAAGTTTGTCACCCTACTTAACATCTTTTACTCCAGAACCCTTTAAATAAAAGTCTTTTATTTTTGTATGCGACACTTGTTATTTGTGGTGGTTACCCCGCCCTGAAATGCCAACATGAGCATATTTCAAAATCATACTTTTCAGTAATCTCTCAATATTTGAATAGGCAAAAAAATCTATTATATTTAGAATTCTGGACACATATTAGATGTGTATGTTAGAATTGGTCTTTATACGGCTGTCTTGTAGTTCGTAGCAACGGGATTCAGCTTCGGCCCGCCTCAGACATAAGGTTAGGGATACCTGGCACATTAAGCGAGTATAAGAGATAATGAAGGGAACTAGTAATTTGCGTTGAGGTCAAATTTTACCTGAAAGGGACCGTGTACGGCCTAAAACCCTGGTGAATGCGGTGAACGACTAACAACACGACGAAAGTCTAAATTCCATCCGCGCACGTTAAGGAAACATTGTAGATAATGACAAGCCGTACTTGGGATTGCCTTAAAAATTACAAATTAACCACAACTGACTAAATTACCCATATAATTTTTAAGCTTTCTAAGGCGTAATCAAGCAACCCTTAAACCGTCACTCATGTGTTTTTACTGTAACGAGTGATCATCTGAAAAAAACTTAACTAGGAGTATTCCTAGTTAAGTAGGGAGTATTCTGCAAGCAATAGACTTGTAGAATATTAAATTATTGAAATTTAGTATTTGCACGTTGAAGAATAGCAGTCAGGAAATATTATGAACCAAAAGAAAAATCAAAATATTATTCCATAAGAATTTTATTAACCCATTAGAGCCCGTAATTCTGTGGATATTATTTTCAAGATATTTATATCAAAATCATTCTAAAATATCAGTATACAACTAGTAAAAGTAATTTCATTTTCAAAAAATATACCCCTTACGAAATATTAGCTGGCAACTATAGTTGCCGACGGGCAGATAGATGTAAAAAAATGAAAACAACCAAGTTTTTAAGAAATACAGAATTTTATTTTACTATGATACTAACATTATTTTTTACATTTATTTTATGTTTTTAAGAATCGAAAAAGTTTCATTGATGGAGATATGCGATTTTGGCGCAATGTTCCATTTCCGCCCAAACCTCTTAAAATTAGTTCTTGTAGTAAATTTCCCGAAATAAACAAATTGTCAAAATATAATATTACCCCAGCAGGAAGGATCATAGGCTCAACTAATCCTAGATCAACATCTCCTCCTTGATCCGTGTCAATGCCATATTCTTCAGGTGGGCATACTGTAATTGACTCTGGAATTACTTCATCTTCTTCAGTAACTGCCAGAATTTCATGAAGAAAAAGTCCTTTCCCTTCTTTACCTCTATGGCAACTTAAAGAAATAATAATAATAAAAAATAACAATAGTCGTTCATAACATAATTTTCATAAGCGCTTATTAAATAAATTATGTAAGTGCCCGCCGGCAACTTTAGTTGCCACGCTCTTTCAAGTCCAATTTTGAAAATTTCAAAACCAAAATCTATAAAAACTTTTCCAAGCAACATTCAAAATGAACGTTTTTCTTTATATTTTGACATATAACAAATTATGTTCATGCATAGAAAATAAAATTATACTTACAATTCTTCCATAATGCACCGGTGGTAAATATTTAACTTTACGCTGCTTTCTTTAAACTAAGATTATTTGGATTGTATGCACTTGAAGTGGTTTATTTATATTATGGGTCATTAATAAAGGTACAGATAATAAGTGTATACACGCGCATTGCCCTATGACTCAAATCATCAGAGTTTTAGGTAATAAAAACGTTGGCAACTTTAGTTGCCGAGGGGCTCTAATGGGTTAATTACTAGCCAACATACTCGTTGATGCTCAGGAGAAAAATAATAATTTATCAAAAATATTTTAATTCGGAAAAATAAATTATTTCAATGATGGGTTGAATACCAACATACGTTACTTTCGATTTTAGTTATTTAATTTAAAAACATTTAATTTATCAAAATAGTTTTATGTAGGGTTTTAACAATGTACGATCTCTCATCACTTGGTACGTGTAACGTATAAACAGCACTCATTCGGCAGAAACAATATTTTTACTTTTAACGGTTTCATTGTTGCTTAGGCGAAAATTTTATTACGCATATCAAAAACAAATATGAGAAATGATAAGCAAAAGATCTAGTGTAATAAAACACAATATTGAAGGAAAGTTTCGATGTTAGTATTTAATATAATCAGTACAATAATATACAAATAATAAATAATCAAAACACAATTTAAAATTTACTTCAACTAAGCACAACTTGAATTTTTGAACCAGCAGTATTGTTAACCCGCCGGTACCCTGCTTTACCGTCTAACGATTTGGCGTAGCATCTTCCACGCATTAGATTAATTTATTTACTATGATGTTCTTTCTGTGATTACTTCTGATCTATAAACGATAGGTACACGGGTCAAAGGGCTTCTTTTTTTCGTTAGTAAATACTCTTGCCATTAAAGTAATTTTTTTTTCGCAAATTTTTAATGATAACGACGATATTCCACAGCAAACTGAGCGTTATAATTTTCGCCGAAAATGTATACTAATAAATGATAATTGTGAGTTATCTATTGACCTGCGATATATGCTCTCACGGACTTTTAAACCTGTTACAAAGTGCCTTCCATTTTGATTAAACACTTTCTCATCCTTACTTTTGAGCTGTATGTAGCTCAGAGCATAATAAAAATATAATAATAATAAAAAATATTTCATTTTCAAGTCGTACCTACCTGAAAGTAAAACTTGAAAATGCTTGAAAAGTATTTAAATCAAAATGGAAGGCACTTAAAATGGCAAATAAAAATAATTTACTTTCAAGTCGTTATAGAGATAAAATATGTAAAATGTAAAAGATATATTTAAAAATGTTTGAGTAAAAGTTGTTTTTTTTTCAAAAGCTCTATCCAGATATATCCAGTACGACATACGTTATCATTTAAAAAATCAAAGTTGTCCTCGATATTCTATACTTCCGTTTTGTTACCAAAATTTTAATACTACCGTTTGATTCTGTATTTTATACATATTTTTAAAGCCACCCAGGTAGCATTATACAAGGTGTCTCAAAAGAAATTTTATATTTAGTGGATCGATTAAAAAAAAAGTAAGCCGTATATAGAAAAAATGTTTATTAATTATCAAAATACACTTTTTGGGGATTTATTTCTTAAAAATAATATCGTCTAAATGTAGACCCTCGCGTTCTCGGCACTCATTTAATCGAACAGTAAAATTACTTATGACGTCTCGGCAGGTGGACTCAGGGATGGCTGCCATTTCGTGACGGATATTTTCTTTCAAATGCGCCAGTGAAGTCGGTTTATTGACGTAAACTTTAGATTTAAGATAACCCCATAGGAAAAAGTCCATAGGGGTTAAATCTGGACTGCGTGGAGGCCAATTTATGTCACCTCTCCGGGAGATCAATTTGCCTGAGAAAATTTCACGAACACGTGGCAGAGACATATTGCGACGTGTGTGAAGTTGCTCCGTCCTGTTGGAACCATGTTCTTTGGTTATAGCCAGGAAAGTTTTGCAGTTCAGGTACCAAGAAGTTGTCTAACATCTCCACACAACGCTCTGAATTCACTGTAACTGCACGCCCCCTTTCGTCTTCAAAAAAGTAAGGGCCGATAATTCCTCGCGCCGACATCGCAGCCCATACGGTCACTTTAGGCGAATGTAGGGGTTTCTGATGTTTGCGTTTCGGATTCGTTGCACTCCAGTAGCGGCAGTTCTGCTTATTTACGTGGCCATTAAGATGAAAATGAGCTTCATCCGAAAACAAAATGTTGGTAAACGTTGAAAATTGCTCAATCACCTGATTTACGAAATTAAGCCTCTGACTGGCAATCTTGGGGCTTTAATTCTTGCACCAATTGAATTTTGTAGGGGTGCAGCTTTAGGTCTTTGTGCATAATGCGATATAATGATGATCTATGCACATTTAAAGCACTTGCGCGCTTCCGAATTGAAAGGTTCGGGTCGTCACGAACAGACTGATTAACATTCTCCACGTTTTCTACCGTTCTTGATGACCTAGGTCGCCCGGATTTTGATTTATCCAGCGTTGTACCAGTCTCTTCAAACTTTTTAACCCAATGTCGAATGAGAGGAATGCTTGGCGCATCATTTAAGTGGCGAAAACCTCGAATACTGCAGAATTTTCTACGCGCTACAGTCGCCGAATCACCGTTTTTGTAAAACTCTCGCACGCATAACGCGCGGTCTGCTCCCGAGAAACGCTCCATAGCGACTGGATTCCCAAGAGCCAGGCTACCGATTGACATAACCCCCGCGCCCCTCGGATACGTTGCGTTCACGCAGTAAGCTAAATAAATGTAAAATTTCTTTTGAGACACCTTGTACATTTAACAGAAATTAAAAGATTTATAAACTTAAATTTGAGGATACTATTAGTACTTACACTACTGAAAGCTCAGTGTTCAGATATGCAATGTTGAGAAGAATGAAAATCTATTTGAGACGATGAAATTCCATGACACAGAAAAGATTGAACCACTTGACTGTTATTAATTGTCTGGGTGCAAAAGCGGATAGACTGAAATTGGAAAAAAATAGGAAATTCATTTATAACAAAAGCAACAGTCAGACAAAATACGCTTGCTTTTGCCAATTTGTTGATACCTGCTCCAAATGTTCATCAACAATAATTATTTTTTGCAATTAAAAATATCCTATTAGATGGATACAAATTCGCTACAAAGTTTGATAAAGAGTGTTACTAATTTTATATGAAATTGTTAGTTTTGTATAAGAATATTGTGGTGTTTATAAAGCAGAGTTGTTATTGCATACGGCTAGTAATTTTCAAATTCAATATTCTGTTTTATTCGTTGAACCAAGTAAAGCTTCATTTATGTTTTAAGTAACGGACTCAACAAAGGATAAATCCGACGCTGTAATATTCTAAATCTGCTTTCTAACATGCTCAGACAATAAAGAACATAATAAAATCTTGTAAATGCTAAACAATGCATGTTAGTTAAATTATTAGTGCAGTGAAAGGGTACATGACGTCGTTTAAACGTGGGCAGCCTGGTACAGACATTGAATGACATTGCTGGGAATATTCAACAGTATTGTCTCGTATTTGACAGCACCGAACAGAGACAGACTGGTCACCGACTTGACTCAATCATTTCTGCTATCATGATTATATTATATTGAATATTAATTAATTCCAGTCTGCGGTTAAATGACTTCTATCAATTTATTGCTGCTCTGCTGATTTAATTAATGAATGTTATTCATTTTATTACTCATTATTTCGTTATTATTACATAGTTTATTATGTTTGATCAAATTCGATGGGAACAAATGGATATATTCATGTCCAGTTGTACTTCGGATATCCTATTATTTCCTGTTATTCCTGTAAATCAGGGGTGGCGAACCTAGGACACGCATGTCAGTGACTGTGCGCAAAAAAATGTTGTTGACACGCTGTCGATTTGAAAACGAAATTATTTTAATTAATTTAATATTTACACATAATTAAAAAGATGCATGTTACGGAATACTATTGATATAAATATTAAATTAATAGTAAGAATGAGTCATATTGGACCAGGTCCGAAGATACCAAAGATGAAGATACCGTAAAGAAAGTCTAAGCTTTTTAAATGCAGATCTATCGGCGTTTGCTCAGAATCTCCTGGTTCGACCGAGTCAGCAACATTGAAATCGAGAGAATTTTGCTAACATTCTCTCGATTTCGACCTATATGTACCGAGGGTGAACCAGTTCCAACTTCTGTAATTCTTCGAGAGCAACCCCTCGAAGTGAAGTACGTCTCTACCTACCTGTCTCCCTTTTTTGTGTTCGCGATCTGCACTGGAGTAACTCGCCTGTTTTTAGCCAGCTCTCTCATTAGTCTGAGGTCGTTCGGTGTGTCTACAGCCACCTTACGCCTCGTGTACATTTATTTTATTCCCACATCGTGCGGGGGGTCACACGAATCTTTTTCGTTGCCCTTGTTGACGTCCAGCACCTTTCTCTTTCGAACTGAAATGGTGCAGACGCCACATTTTGGTTCTATCGAAAAAATACAACATTGTCGGCCTTGGTAGCGTAGAGGTAGCGCTCCTGCTTCACGAGCCAAAGGTCCCGGGTTCAAATCCCGGTCAGGGCATGGATGTTTGTAAGCCACAGTGTAAAAAAAAACATGAAATTTTAAGGATTAGTTTACAATAAAAAAATTGTGCACGCAGGTAAAATTAAAATCATGTTTTCCGTTCATGTTTAACGCATTTTCTTGAAATTATCAGTGACAATATAGGTTTCGTCAGCGGCAAAGTTGGTACACTTCAGAATTGAAAGATTAAAATCTATTCAGTAGTTACGATTTTTAAGTCGTAAATAAAAATTTGTTACTTGGAATATTGTATTGTCATTTAAGTATATACTTATCCTTTTTTTTTTTTTTTAAATTTAGAAAATTTTAGTGACAATAAGAGTAGGTTATAAGTTCCAAAAAAATGTAGGTCAATAATAGTATGTAGTCATTTATATAATCTTTAATTCACAGTACAAATGTCGGAAGTAACAGTTTAGGAAATACTTCTAACGGATAATAACTCGGGGTTACACGTTCAATTATTAACAAGCAAACACGTGAAGGTGCGAAAACATTATTTCCGGGAACTTGATCCACATCTGAAACATAAACCCGGGGCTAATTGTTTGCTACAACTCTTATAAAGAATTTACCCTTGATTTCACTCTGAATAAGATCTGATACGAATCAGTCGGTTAAACAGAAATTAAATCAAACACAGATAACAACTTATACAGATCTGATAACGAATCGCTTCATCTTACTAATTTATGGATTTGCAATTAAATTTAGTTTCTAAAGGTGATGTTAGAGATGGATATTTCAAAACATAACATTGATATCAAGTGTGAATTTTACATAATAAAAATTACTGATTACGGATTTGTTTTACTGATTTGAGGTATAGTGTAAGTACACTTTTTTCCGTGTGTGTGTATTTTTCCGTGTGCGCTTTTTTCCGTGCTTGTATTTTTTCATGTGCGCTTTTTTCCGTGTGCGTATTAATCCGGGTGCGTATTTTCCGTGTTATTTTTATATTATATAAAAAATTGGAAAATTTATTTTAATAAATATATTTTAAATTTAACGTCTCAAATCATTTTTAGTTTTAACATTATAAAAGTAATGTTTTCCCACCTTAAAAAGTTAATGAATAAATAATTCGGAATAATGCTCATTATTTGTCCAGTTTTTAATAATGGGCGAAGAGTTGATTCATTTTTTTTCTAATGGTGATTGAGTTAGGTTCCACACAGTTAGTAATAATAATAGCTTATATTTATGTTCCCAAATTCGTAATTCTGATAATTTTATATTTAATATGATATAATAAACAAAATTAAATTTGAAAATATGTGAACTATAAATAGTTTATATAATTACTTAATAGTTATGTTCGAAAATTAAACTTCGTCCCATTTCTGGGCAAAAACCTCCCCAAATTGTTTCAGTTCTTTTCTAGTTCTTCCTACTCGTGTCCATAGGTTTCCCGCGTGTTCTTTGATTTCATCTCTCCATCTTCTAGTTTGCCTACCTTTTTTAGGTTTTTTATTTCCAGGTATCCAAAGTGTTAATCTTGTGAGTCCATCTTTCATCTTGTTGGCGAATTACGTGTCCATCTCCATTTTAAATCTTCGTCTTCCTCGCTGCATCTATGGTGCCTGTTCTTCGTCTTAATGTTGCATTCCTAACTTTGTCTTTTTTGATATGCCTAGCATACTTCTTTAAATTTTTCTTTTGTTTGTTTTTATTTTTTTAAGTTATTTTTTTGTTAGACATGAAGTCTGGCATCCATATATTAAAGTGGAGAGAACCCAGGAGTCTTTTTTATTTTGATTAAAACGATAGTCCTTTATTTCCATACGTTGTCCTTTAGATTAATTTATTTCTCAAAAATCCAGTTTTGTCCTTTATTATTTGTTCTGTGATTTAACAATTGGGGAGTTGTAGTAAGGAGTGAGGTGATAAAAAACAATATGTGGTCCACTTGTCAACAAGAACAATAACTGGTCTGATGAAATAGAGAAGAACAGGCAAATTAAGCATACTTTTCTCACATTTATATACTTAAATCTAAAAATATTAGTAGAACCACAATAATAAAAATATACAGAACACTTATACGGCTCTTTATGTATGTGAAACATGGACGTTAGCCAAAGACGATGAGCGACTCTTAAGCACCTGAGCGGAATATTCTTGGACGGATTTTCAGGCCTGTCGAAGAGGAACCACACAGGTGACGAACGAGTTAAACAATTTATTCCAAGAACTGGACATAGTAGTAACGATTAAGATTATCGTTTAAGGTGTATGAGCCACGTTGAGAGAATGCCAGGCTATGGGCTCCCAAAAAGGTCATCCACTGTAAGCTCAGAAGTAAGCGTCCTCGGGGAGGAGCTAGGAATAAATGGATGGACAACGTCACAAGTGATCTGAGAGCACCCAAGGTGGTCAATTGGAAAGAGAAGGCCAGGAATAGGAAGGAATGGAGGCTGATCGTGGAGCATGCTAAACTCCGTCTGAGTCTAACGCAGTATGAAGATGATGATGGTTTTCTGTTATCTAAGAGGGGAAAAAAGATTTTTAAGTGCTTTCGTATAAATTTTGCAAGAAAAATAATTGATCATCTTACTGTTTTACCGCATTAGACGTGTTTATATTAAATATTTATACATATTATGTAATCTTAAAATTTAATTACTCATTCGCTTTTTTATAAAAACAAAATCCGAGTGTATATCATTGTACAATGTGTAAGAACGATGTTGTAAGAACGAAGCGTGAGAAAACAAATCGTTGCAAAGTGGATTATGTGTACTGTAATTGTGTGTGTATAAACGATTTATTTATCTCATCCTATTATATTTGTAAAAAGGGCATTTGCATAAGAATGGTTTATGGGTTATGGAAAAATTATTTTAATTAAAATTGTCATTTTAAAATTTAACTAACAATTTCAAATATTTTTTGTGAGTGTAACATATATTTTATTATGGAAACAAACAATCAGGGGAATACTATTATGATATATAGATATGTTTTTATGTAATTAAAACTGCAGCAAAAATGTTCATAGCAAACAATGTTTATATTTGTATGGTTCTGGACACGGATGTGATGTGTATTGCATACATCTGTCAAACAAACATACTTTTTTGAATCATATATGGGTAGTTCTATTACACAAAAGCTTTTTTACTTGGATTACATAGTAACTATTTGCGAAAGTTTTATATTTACCAGGTCTACAAGTATGAAATGCGGATTTTTTTCAAACTTGCCACGCAAACAGAGTGTATAGTTTAAAGTTTCAACACATATGGCGTTTTGTTAAGATATCATTAAGTGTCAAATGCGTATAGGTTATAATTTGAAAAGTGATCATATAGTTTTGTTTTACTGTGTTAAAAATGTCAAATTTTGTGCCAAATAAAGAGCATTCGCGGACAGTACTACTGTTTTGTTTTCATTTGAAAAAAACTGCTGCTGAATCATACCGACTGCTTCGAGAAGCTTATGGTGAATATGCTCCATCGCAAGATACGTGTGAACGATGGTTTCGGCGTTTCAAAAGTGGTGACTTTGATCTTACAGACAAAGAACATGGAAAACCTCCAAAAAAATATGAAGATACAAAATTGCAAACATTGCTACAGGAAGACGATAGTCAATCACAAAAACAACTAGCAGAGCAGTTAGGCGTTAGTCAACAAGCTGTTTCCAATCGCCTACGAGAGATGGGTAAGATCCAGAAAGTCGGCAGATGGGTTCCACATGTATTGAAGGATAGGCAGATGGAAAAACGCAAAAACACTTGTGAAATTTTGCTTGCACGATACAAAAGAAAGTCTTTTTTGAATCGAATCATTACTGGCGATGAAAAATGGATTTATTTTGAAAATCCCAAACGCAAAAAATCATGGGTGAACCCAGGCTCACCATCCACATCAACTGCAAGACCGAATCGCTTTGGCAAAAAGACAATGCTCTGTACTTGGTGGGACCAAAAGGGTGTGGTCTATTATGAATTGTTAAAACCTGGTTAAACAGTTAATACCTAACGCTACCAACAATAACTGATCGAATTGAACCATTCGCTGCTCATAAAACGACCAGAATACGAAATAAGACAGCACAAGGTAATCTTTTTTCACCATAACGCTCCATCACATAAGGCAAAAGCAGTTTGCAACACATTGGAGGCACTCAAGTGGGAAGTGTTATCCCGTGCCGCTTACTCACCAGACTTGGCCCCTTCAGATTACCACTTGTTCGCATCGATGGGTCATGCATTTGCCGAGCAGCACTTTTGTTCATATGAAAATGTGAAAGAATGGCTAGATGAATGGTTTGCGGGGAAAGGCGAAGAGTTCTACTGGCGAGGTATTCACAAATTGCCTGAAATATGGGGAAAATGTATAACTTCTAATGGAGCATACTTTGAATAAATAAACTTTTACTGTTCTTTTGAGTTTAATGTGTTTTAAAGTCTAGAGTATTAAGTCTGGAGAAAAATTAAAGTCAAAATTAAACCAAACCAAAATGATAGCCGATGTAAGTTGTAAAGTTTTTAACGAGTATTAAGAACTTTTATTCAAAAATACAAATATGTTTAAAATGAGTCCGGGATTTAAACCCGTATCGTTCTGCTCCATAGGCGATCACCTGTCCACTGGAGCAACAGCGACTCTTTTCAAATTGTTAAATTTCTATTAATTAATTTGTAAATCATAGTTAGAATTGTTTAGCTTTGCTTAAGATTAGATAGTAAACAAATTATAAATTAATTTAGTTTGATGTTCTTATAGATACAAGTATTAACACAAATAAACAAAATAAAAATATACTTGAAATAGAAGCGTCCACTAACTTCACTACAGTTTCTATTTATAAGTTTGAAATATTACGATGTTTAATCTGACAGTGTATACGACTAGATGTTTCTACTTAGATGTGGACTTAATTTATAACTTATAAAATGTATTTTTTCTATACATCTTTCCTTGCTGCTAATTAAGAATAATATTTTCTTTTGAAATTAAATTTACAATAGGAGATTCTTAGTAAGTTTCTTGGTAAAAGATTTTATGTAAATAAAAGTACTGATTAATAAATTGAAAAAACTTCTGAAAACAAGTAAAACCTTATATTTTTAATGATACAAGAAAAATTCAATGAACTGAACTATCCATAGAGCCATGTCTCACATATAAGTCACAACGCGAATTACATCAAAATCATATTTTTGGCTAAAACAAACCTAATTTCTCATTGGAATTAGTTTTGTGTGCTACTGTACAAAAATATATTTTGGGTGTCTAGGGGACGGTCCTTTTACGTCTCGGTAGCGAACGTGTTAAGTTGATGCTCTATTACCGCATAAGTGGCATTTTTGTCTTCAATTATCTTCTTAGCAGCAGCAATGTTATTTTCGTTAACATCTTTTGGACACACTGTTTCTTTCTAGTACTGAACAGAATTCCTGCTTAGTCCAAATTCTCTTTTACTCTAATTCTTCCACATAGTGCTGAGCGTGGTGACTTCCCGATATACACTTGTGTATTGCGTGTTGCATGTATCACAGATTTTAGAGCTATGATTTTTTTATGTCAATTAGTTTCCGAGATACACCTCTTCAAAGTTGAGCGTCATTTGCAATAAAGTTATAAACAGTAAAAAACAAACTAATTGACATAACCTCACTTTTTTTTTTTTTTTAAAGCGTCTTTCAAAGACCGTTCCAATGAGCTTTTATAAGTTAATTTTGGTTGTGTAGTTGCAAAGATATTCAATTTGTTTATAACGAAAATTTTTTAACATTGTTTTAAAAAATTCCCAACTCCGTCCTAATTAACCGATTTCAATTCTGCAAATTGCAAATGAAAGGTGAAGTGTTCTTCTATATGTAAAAAAACCTTCAATCTTCTATCTGCTTTACTTTGCGTCCTGCAATATTTTGCAAAATTGCAATTTTTTTTTGCAAACCCTGAATTGCAAAATTATTTTGCAAAACCTATGGAACCGATCCTAATGAAATTTACAGTGTTGTTTTATCATATCATAAAGTTTTACAGGGTGAAATTTGGAGATCCTAAGTACAATACAAGTCATTAAAAAAAGTAAAATGCAAACACATGTTTTTTAGTGTTTTTTTCAGCAGTTATTGCTATTTTGCAGAAAGTTTATCAATTTTTGAAATTTCTAAATAATCCTATCTTGTAGGAAATTTAATTACGAAACTTTTATTTCCTCATAACTTTTCTCAGAAATTAATAATTTCACAGCTATGGGCTCAAAAAGAAGAAAAAAAATGATTTTTTTTCTTAATTTTTTAATATTTTCAATTTTTAAACAATGTTCCCGAACTTTTTGGCGGGGAGGATAACTCAATTATTGTTATGTGAGTTATTTCGAAGCAATTTCTGCAAAAACTAGCGTGCCCCAGATAACAGATCCGCCCTGGACTATCATTCCAACGCTCCAAAAATAAAAAAAAATAAAACTAATTAATTAATTTAAATTCAGCATACCAATCAGTAATAGTTGATTTGCCTGGTGCAGAGTCTCTATAACGCTTATCAAGCCACTGTTTTGCTTCAACAGTATTTTTTCCCATCAAAAAACAATGTTTAATCAACAGACGAAATTCTTTTTTATCAATTATTTTGAAAATTACAAAACTGGAGTCACTAAAACCACTGTAACCTCATGAAATTTTCACACGTATCGTTTGAAGGTTGGTACTATCCAGAAATCATATAGGTCTGTAAACAGTGTTGCCATATGTATGTCAGACCGGAGACTTATTGAGTGAAGTGTTATAATTGTGCCTTTTTCGCTATCAGAATTTCTAAAATTTACTATGATATCTTTTCAATTACATTTGCATATGACATATTATAGGAATTATTCACTTATGTCCTTTTCTAAGGCAAAACTGTTTTAAAATTGTTCCAATGTCATACTGAAAAAAATTTATGTGAAGTGTGAATTTTCACACATTGCAGGGTTTTGCAGGTATATAATAAGTGAAGGCGGCATGCTGAGTGTGTAGGACAAATTTTGCTTTGTAGTAACCACGGCAAAATGAACGATCTTTTTAAAATAATTTATCGTCTGTTAATCTCAGAGCTTTAAAAACAAATTTTATGTTTTTAAAGCTCTAATATCATTATTTAGGTTTCTAAATAAGTGCAGTATTTTTTTTATATAACAAGGTTCATTAAGATTTTAAAAATTGCGCCTATGGCTTTCATTGGTTGTCTTAAATCATACGCTCCGCCCCTCTGGTTTCGTATAAATGACACATAGAATGAAAATATAATTCCAATTGGTTATTAAATTTACGCTCTTGAAAATTAAATTCAAAATTTGCTAAAATATAACTAGAATTTTAACAAATTAATTTAAACAAAATAAAAATTAAAAAAAAAAACAAACAAAAAAATTGACTCCACAAGCCAGGAACGAACCTGCGTGATGTATAACAAATCTGTGTAGTTGGCGCGCAACATAGCCTCTAGACCACCACACGCTTAACAACTCAGCGTGTTATATGAGTATAAGCTATACGCATCGTCAACCAAAAAACACAAAAAATGCGTTATTTTCCGAAAACATAATCTGATCAAAAATTCCTGTTGTACTATTCCGGTTCACACCAATGTACATTACTTAGAATTTTTTCAGATTTTTAGTTTAAACCATCTGGGCTACAGGGTGTGGGACAAAATATTTTTTGCACAATTTTGGCAAAAATAGCCTCAAAATAATTTATTTTGCAAAAATAAAATTTTGATCGTTAATCCGCGTACTAAGGGCTTTAATTTGATACCCTACTCAGAATTTAAAAAAAATATTTTTTTTTCGGTGAGCACATATTTGTTTATATTTTTAGGGGGATATGTTTTTTAAATGTTTTAGTATTTTTCCTATGTGCGGGTCAAAGAGTTGTATAAGCATGCCAAATTTCAACTCTCTAGGTTTAGCCGTTTGGCTACAATTTTTACCGAACAGACAGACAGACAGACAGACAGACAGACAGACAGACAGACGACAAAATGACGGTATAAGGGTTTTTTGGTCATACCTACAAAACCCTAAAAATGGACTAATTTTCTTATGTCCTGGGAGTAACGAATTGGTCATAAGTGTTTTACTGAACAACTTTTCCCTGAAAAGGTGTTTCTTCTGAATTCGAACCTAAAAGCGGTATACAAAACTTTTGTACTGTATGGCTCACGATATGTATCAAATCTTCAAACTAACCCGTATACCAAAAGACTGAGCAACTGGGATGTATAGGTTCTGAATGACACTAATCAGATTCCTACTGACATTTGTTGTTTCGAGAGCAGCTCAAAGTTTGTGGTGGTACTATATGCTTTTCTGAAGTCGATACACAGTAAGTTTAGTTCTTGATTGTAAGCGATTATGTTAAACTCAAATCACGTCTAACTTTATTACTTTACGTTGATGAAGAAAATTTATAATTACTATAATGTTTACTTTTCACTAGAAAGCGTTTGTTCGTTATTATAGTTTTAAACAAGTCTGTATAATGGGCATTGTAGCTAATCCTATATAAAAATATAAAGAACATTTTTGCAGAAAATAACATTATTTGTTGGTCATATAAAATCTTTTTCCGGATGTTGTAATAAAATTATGTTATCGTAGTAACGTGTGTACACAGGTTCGCCCGTACCTACCCATCTGATAAATTAAATTATTATTAATAACATTAAATGTTTCCTAAACAAATTTACTCATAAGGTGAGTGAAATTGATAATCATATTCTGAGCCGTCGACCACGAAAATTGTATCAAAAACTTCCGGTTGACGATACAGTTTTATGTCAGAACATACGGAAATAATCAATATCAGGTGATAATAGTCCACGGTATTATCACAAATTTTTATTTTAATAAGCACATCGACGAAACTTATTCGGCGTACTTACACGCCACCGAGTCGTGTATGAATTCCTGAAGATGGGAAAACTCCAAATTAACCAAGAAGCAGCTAGCTATGAGAAAACTTAATGTATACAGTGTAGCGACATTACTATATACATTACGTTACTCTAATACCGTACTATTTATTATCAACTAGGTAGCTAGGCTGTGATATAATATAAAGTCTGATCTCATACTGAAATGAGATTCCTGACTAAAGGAGTTCGGGTACTAGGCGTGAGTGTTATCCAGCCCAGCAAACATTTTTATACGGGCCAGTACTGTTGAAGCACATACTCCCCGGCATTGAAAGTAATGGGCCAGTACCCCGGTGTCCCCGTGGCTGTTAGCTGGCCCATTGGTTTATCAATTGCCGGCCCAGCAGCGGTAAAGTGCAAAATAATCGCATTAGTTGCAAGATTTATTTCTGACGGACCAGTGCTTATATTATACCCACTCTCTAGTATTTCAAATGTAACATATGTATATTTACCTTATACTTACCCAGTATTAAAATAAATTAATGGTTAGGTGCAAAATAAACACTCATTTAGCCATTTCACCATCGTTGAATAAATTTATTTAACAAATAAAGTTGACAATATCGCATCGGTTTTAAACTATTAATGAAGAAATTAACATTACTGTCAATAGAAAGATGCGATATTGTCAACTTTATTCGTTGAATAAATTTATTCAACGATGGTGAAACAAAAGTAAAATGTAACATATACAGACCAATTCTGTAACTCAGTTACTATGAAAATAGTAACTAAATATGTCACTATGAGCAAGGTCAGTTACTATCATGAATGAAAGGCATTATATTTTTTATAATATTTTATCTTGTAGTAACGTTATTACACAGTAACTTTTTACAGAATTGATCTGATTATCAAAAATAAGGAGTGCTCATAAAATGCTGGCAAAGTACTTCGTATAGAAGGAGTGCGAAATACAAATGTGATGTACATTATTAATACTGGCTTTGCACAAACTTTTAGTGCCAGCAATTTACCAACAGAAAAAGAAGTTTGCCGGTATTTTGTCGATGGTTGAATGTTTGCTGGGAGGGTTCATCATTATGATATGTGAATTAAATGATATGTATTAGTACTTACCAACCAATTAATCAGGCATCTTGTAATTAGTCTGGATCTTAGCTGTTCATATAAGTTCTTAAAGGTGAAGGTTTACACACGTTAAGTAAGAGAATGCGGTTTTTTAATATTATAGTATAAAAATTTAAAAATTTATTAAACGTAATATTTACAATTAGTATTGAATGTTAAAATTTAGGTATAAAATAATGAAAAATAAAAATAAACAGAAACGGATACACCACCAGAATACCGACACAGTACCTCTAAGAATTCTAGAAACTTAGATTTTCTAGAAACTTAGTTTACGCTAACCGGATCGAATACTTCTGAACCTCGTCGTCAGAGAGACGGGGGTTTATATAAGAGTTCTGGTAGCATTTCCAGGAAGAAGGGTCCAGAATTGTTCAAAGAGATGTCAGTGTTCAAAGTTATTAGGCAATAACTCTGAACAAATGGCTCCTTGAACCATGAACCATAAAAAAAATATTTCTAAAGTTACGTGTTGTAACGTAAGGTTTCTAATTTTTTTATTGTCTGAATTCTCACATATTGACTAATGTGCCCTTTAAAATCAACAATTTTTTTACAGCTAATAATATCCTAGATAGATAAAATGCTGCAAATTTTGATGTGTAGAATATTACTAATTAATTAAACTTATAATCTGTGTTGTTTTCTTCTTCTTTCGAGTGTATCGTTAAGAACGGATTAAACAGTAGATGGATGTTTTATATATATTTTGCCCGTTATATTGCGTTGAACATCTGAATATTATGTACTGCTGTGGTATTAGTGAAGAATTTCGTTATCTGTCCGATAAGTTTAAAATAATATTTGATATTAATAGTGGTTGTAAACAGGGTGCAGTTAGCTGGTGAGTCGTGAACATTGTACATTCCAAGGAAGCTGCCTCTGACAGACGTCTAATGAGAATAAATGTGTGAGATTAATTAAGGAACTGAACAGGACGAGGGATGAGCTGAACTGTCAAAATAGAATTTCTACAAACTTTATAACAAAGTTTTCAGCCAAGTAATTCTACTGCAAAACTTAAAAATATATTCAATTATTGAAACTTTGATTAATGATATTGCATCGCATCGCTCCGAATTCCTACCTAGAGATTTATAGAGATTATTTCAAACATTTTCAAATGAAATTTGTCATTTTGAAGGAAATTATCTGTTCCGTTGAAGTAAGAGAAAATTAATTCTCATTGATCCAAATTCATAACATTGTGATGGTGTAGACTCGGGATCGGCAACCAGGTGCCGATTATTTAAAAAATAATAATGGAGTTTTATAAAATAAGTTCTTTGACAGCCATTTATCATGATAGGCATCAAAACAATACTTACCTACTGTTCATTTTATACTATCGGAAAAACAAAATAGATGATAAAGAAAAAAAAAAAAAAAAATCTAATATCTATTTTTTGAACAATTCTAAAGAAATATAATTCGATGAGGAAGTAATGGGATTCGGACTGGTCAGAAATTAAAATTAAAACAATATTTTAACTTAAGGGGGGGGGGGGGGTATGGTCAGAAAATCGTTTTTTTTTTCCGGTCGATCCGATCAAAATTAACGAAGTTATCGGCTTAACAATACAAATAACTCAAATTCATATTTTCGCGCAAATCGTGTGTTATAGCGTTCCTTTCAGAACGCTGCTTTATTAGCCGCGCGCAGCTCTCATATACGTAATAGAAGAGTCTTCCCACTCTATCCACACCTGTCTGTGCTATATTTGTGTTGGAGGTTTCACTCAAAATAATAATGAGAGCTTGAACCAACTTATTTGGAAAATAAGTCCAAAAATACTGAGTGGAACCTCCACAATTGTTGAAATTGCAGCTGATGTAGCAGCTAGTTATTTCAATGAAGGCAATTTCGCATATCTAACGTTTATGGAAGAGATGGGCATAAGCATAGGGACGAGCTCTCATGAATGGGTACGCGAAGAGGATAAATTTCGGATTAGCAGAGCTAATAAAAAAGCTGCAGAGGCTACTAAAGAAGCTCGGGTTTTAAGAAGACAACAGCAAAAAGATGCATTGGACATCCTTGCCGATGGCCCTACACTTTACGGACCCGGAATTGATGACTCCGTGTGAGTATGAAGAAAAATTAACATGTTTTAAAAAAAAAAATTTAAAACGCGTTTTTTGAGGAATTTTATTTTTCAAGTCGGTGAGACATGTAACTCGAAAACTACTCGACCGATCTTTCTGAAATTTTGCACACTATTTCTGTAGGCAATTTACTAGGTAACGCTGTCGAGATATTTTTTTTTCTTGCTTTGTTTTTTTTTTATGGAATTTTTTACAACTGAAAACAGAAATTTCGAAAAAAAAAATTCCGTTTTTTTCGTTTTTTTGACTTCAAACTTATACCAAAAATTAAATAATCTAGATATTTGAAAAAACTCGACAGCGTTACCTCAAGAAACTCAGAAACTAACGAAATATTTTTGGTTTTTTTGTTTTAGATGATCCAGTCATTAGTTATGTGTCTCACCGCAAATCAACTCTTTGTCCTGAACGAAAATTTCAAATTCATGTCACGAGCTTAATTTTCGATATTTTTCAATAAAAATTTTTTTAAAACAGTTTTCTAAAAAAAAATCTTGAAAATGGGTATAAAATGTGCTGCTCTGACCATACCCCCCCCCTTAACGTTTCGATTTAATATTAAATCTTCATCAGAGCTAGAATGAAAATATAGCTATTATTTAAGATGATACAATTTGTTTTACAATATAAAGTATAAGAAATTAATTTTACAATATCAATTTATCAATATCTAACTACAACTAAATGTGAAAATGATGGTAATATTAAAAGATGAAAATAAATAAATAAATAGATAAATAAAATAATAATACAATAAATCATAAATTAAGATTTTTACATACCTAGGTTAAAAAGTCACAAAATAAAATAAATTGGTCAGATAAATAAAATATAACGTCCACATACTGTGAGAAGTCATTGAACTTAGAGAAAAAATAATCCGTGAACTAATCAAGTTTGAATAGGAAAAGTGATACGATAAAATCAAACAACTAGTGTAATCTATGAGAATAAAAGAAAAAATTGGTTAGAACTGTTTAAAAATATTGCAATAGATAGCGCTCATGTTGTCGCTATATTTTATTTATCTGACCAATTTATTTTATTTTGTGACTTTTTAACCTAGGTATGTAAAAATCTTAATTTGTGATTTATTGTATTATTATTTTATTTATCTATTTATTTATTTATTTTCATCTTTTAATATTACCATAATTTTCACATTTAGTTGCAGTTAGATATTGATAAATTGATATTGTAAAATTAATTTCTTATACTTTATATTGTAAAACAAATTGTATCATCTTAAATTATAGCTATATTTTCATTCTAGCTCTGATGAAGATTTAATATTAAATCGAAACGTTAGCGAAGTTAAAATATTGTTTTAATTTTAATTTCTGACCAGTGCGATCCCATTACTTCCTCATCTTATTATATTTTACGGACGTAACCATCTAATTCAAGAAATATAATTCGTTTCCTGAATTGTTTGCCTTCTTCGGTTTGTAAAATTTGGAAGGGTTTAGCTCTAGATTTCAGGAATTTTTTGGAATGTTATTCATTTATAATATTTTTTGTAAATCCTTTTACAAAAATGTGTCTGGTATAATTGCAGTGATGTGGAAAATTTGGAATTGGAAATAATTAATTTTAAAAAATATATATAATTTTCAAATCACATCAGAATGATGAATTGGAATTTGGTTAACAAAAAGGTTTACCCTTTATTAAGAGAATATAAGAATATATTCGCGTGAATCTCATTTTTCAAATATGAAGCATTTAAAATCAAATTACCGTTCCCGACTTACTGATACTGGAACATTGCCTGTGAACTGGGGTTTCATCCTGCGTGCCGGATACAAGAAATTAGCTGATTAGATACAATGCCAAATGTCTCATTAAAGTGATATGGACTTTTTTTGTGCCCGTCTTTATAAGCCAACCATTAAAGGTGTCCTTTTTGCAAAAAGGTTGTCGATACCTGATGTAGACAAAACAGAACTCAAACATGTCATTTCAAAACAAAACTATAATATAAAAAACATATTGAAAACCACACTCATCAGGAGATTTTAAAAGCTACATAAAAAGAAAAACCAGTGAAAATTTCCTTATGGAAGAACTTTAATAACCAATTAAGAAGAATAAAACCATCCATTATCCACTAGTATACCCTCGATGATAGAAAAGAGTTATACTCACAAGCACTTCAGGAAGAAAAAAGAAAAGGAAATATGCGATACATGCAATAACCCAATAAATGTTGACAATATAATCACTGAATGTCTGAACTATACGAGAGATAGAGCACAAAATAACATCCCAAACTCCTGAAGAGACAACATAGAAGCTACAGCCAAAATTGTTAGTTAGTTAATTTTTGTGGTGCACAGCAACAAAGGCTATTTGCGCCTTACGCAGCCCATCTGAATGACTACAACAGCAAAAATTCTAAAAGACACTAACCTGTTAAATAGAAAACAATATTGTGAATGTTTATTTTCAAATTTTCTACGTAATGCATATTTTCTGTCTATACCTAAATAATTTCTCATAATTTAGTGAAATATTTATGTAAACTGTTACGGGGTGTTAATAACCATGCAGTTGGTATATACAAAAAATTGACGTGAAGTGTGAATTTTCACACATTTCAGGGTTTTGCAGGTATTTAGTAAGTGAATGATGATTATTTGGGATGCCAAAACAAATTTTATATTAAAATATTTTTTTTGTTAATTTTAATTCGCCTAATACCATTATTTAGGGTTCTAAATATGTGCAGTATTTTTTTTTTTTTTATATATAGCAAGGTTCATTATGAATTTTAAAAATTGCGCCTATGGCTTCCATTGGTTGTTATAAGCTCCACCCCTCTGATTTCGTGTACATTGAAACAGAATTAAATTATAATTTAAACAATTTCTACTGGTTATTAAATTTACGCTTTTAAAAATTAAATGCAACATTTGCCAAAATATAACTAGAATTTTGAAAAAATAATTTAAACAATAAAAAATTAAAAAAAAAAAAACAAAAATAATATTGTCTCTTCTTGTAGGGTTCGATACCTTTCGGATCTAGTTAGTTGGGTGAAAAGTCAGCGTCATAACCACTAGACCAGCATACACCTTCTAGTGTAGCGTGTTACTAAGCTATAACTTGTGTACATTATTAGCCATAAAACACAAAAAATGCGTTTTTTTCCAAAAACATAATCTGATCAAAAATTCCTGTTGTACTATTCCGGTTCATACCAATGTACATAACTTAGAATTTTTTCAGATTTTTAATTTAAACCATCTGGGCTACAGGTGTGGGACAAAAATAAATTTTTTTGCACAATTTTGGCAAAAATCGCTTCAAAATAATTTATTTTGCAAAAATAAAAATTTGATCGTTAATCCACGTACCAAGGGCTTTGATTTGATACCCTACTCAGAATTATAAAAAAGTATTTTTTTTTTTTCGATGAACACATATTTGTTTATATTTTTAGGGGGATATGTTTTTTAGATGTTTTAGTATTTTTCCTATGTGCGGGTCAAAGAGTTGTATAAGCATGCCACATTTCAACTCTCTAGGTTTAGCCGTTTGGCTACAATTTTAACCGAACAGACAGACAGACGACAAATTGACGGTATAAGGGTTTTTTGGTCATACCTACAAAACCCTAAAAAGTGATTGGTATTAAGGTTCTGAATAACTCCGTGCACAATATGCATATTATTTGCCGTTATCAACATTGTCCCATATTGCAAAATGAAACTACAAGACAATGGTACTGAAGCGATATAACCTTAATTGAGTCTGATATCTACTGATTACTTCGTGCTAAAATTAATACCATGCCACTGTTAATTTCGGTAATATGTTTGCTAAAAATGACCAGGCACTGCACTATAATAGATATGCACTGATACCGCAATAATTATACTGTACGTTAATAAACTTTAATTTAGCTAATATACCAACAAGTTCTGAAAATTAATAATGGTCAAATTGACATGTCACATTATAATGACAAAATATAATGTCAATAACAACAGAATTGTCGATAGTATGCGGTATAACTATTTGCACAATTTGTATCAATTTATTATTAAAATTAATATGATTGCTCTAATTACGCTTATGAACATGTTAAATCTAGTTTTGAACTAGAAAAATATTATTTTAGACAATATTTCTCTTCTTGAATGAAACACTGAAACGCTTTTTGTCGTGATAATACTTAGAACATCCTTCTTCTTTTTTCATTGTATGATTCAAAAAAGATGTTTGTTAATTGCTGTAGAAGATTAATTTTATTTCCTTCTGATCAAAAACTACATAAATATTTACATTGTGTATATAGGTATACATTTTGTCATATCAATGCATGTTCTACCATGAGTTCAAAAAGAAATTGCATAAGGGTTGGCTATGAGAAAATAAAATAATGTCTACTACAAGCTTTATTAACAATTGACTTTAGGCACAGCCTTTGTAATTATTAAAATTGGAAATTATAATTTTTTGATTACACAGGTACAGAAAAATAAACATAAAACACTAAAGACGGTGTTCAAAATGACCACCGTTTTCCTGCAGACACAAATTTACTAGTCTTTTCATACTATTAAAAGCATTTCTAAAAATTTGAGGAGTTATATTGGCACACTGTTCAGTAATTCTGTTTTGCAGTTCCTCGATATTGTTAATAGGAGTCTTGTATACATTATTTTTCAGATAAGGGAATATAAAGTAATCAAAAATAGTCAAGTCTGGTGATCTAGGTGGAAATTCTGGATTTGAACGTAACTAATTATTCGATCGTCAAAAAATGGTTCGATGGTTTCTTGAGCGATGTGTGCAGTCGCGCTGTCCTGTTGGAAGTAGCCTTGCTGGAGCTCATCCTCATGAAGCTGATTAATAAATTCACGTACAATATTCCAGTATCTTTGAGTAGTAACAGTTTCGTTGAAAAATGTGAGTCCAATTATACGTCTTCGAGACACAGCAATCCAAACACAAACTTTTAACGGGTGAGGGGGTGTTTCGCGAAAAGTATGAGGGTTTTGAGCACTCCATAACCTCATATTTTGTGAATTTATAAACCTCGAAAGGATGAACCAGGCCTTGTCAGAAAAAAAAAAAGATTAAACTTAACAAAATATCATTATTAATTAAATTTTGTTGGAACCAGTGGCAATACACAATTCGGCTATTGTGATCTGCCGGTATCAACTCATGTAAACCAAGAATTTTCTATGGGAACAGCTTTACATCTTTTTTGACAATAGTATGGCAAGTTCCTAATGATAAACCAGTCTCTCAATGGTAAGCAGTATTTTGAAATTTAACTAATTCCAACTTGCTACAACCTGTTGTGTCAATTTGATTTTTAGGAGAGATAATTAAAGTTATTTAATTGAAAAATACTGCATATATATCCTTTCGGAACATTTAGAAGGTTTAATTTAATTTTGGTTCAGTTTGCTCTGGTGTTTTCATTACGATTCGTTTAGAACCTCTCCATGTAAAATTCGAGTTAATGTGTTGAGACCGCCATTTTGATTATCCTTTTTATTTTGCGGTAGGACTGTAAGTTACTCCTGCCAATGAAAAATCATGATCACTGAAAATATTCTTCATTAAATGGCAAAATATCAGTTACAAAAGTCTGTTGAAACTGTGTTCTGTGTACGCTAAAAAAAATTACCATATTACTCCTGAATGTACACAGATTGAAAATATGGTCATGAAATGAGGTAACAGAAGGCCTTTTCTCACCTCGGCCTTGGCGCAATGATGATGTTGATGATGTTACTGACACCAATCTTCATGTTACTAACTAGTGTAATGTATAACTTGAGTTATTCAGACGGTGGTTGATTTGTGGGTTGAAATAAAATAAAGTACTTTTTTTTTTTCGAGTGGTATAATGTATTCTGCAACTCAACTTACTAACTAGTATTTCTCAAAATTCAGTTTGTGGCCTACCAGTGGGTCGCGAGATGTTTTATTAGCCTATACCTCTATATAAAAAGTATAATATGCGAAATAATTCACGGTTGAATTATATGCTTTACGAAAGTGGGTCGCTATCAGAATAGTACGAGAAACACTGTTTCAGAAGTCGGGCGGGAAGCTATATAACCATTGAGTCCAGGCTGACTGAGAAGTCTACACTGAGATAACGAAGTGTTTCTGCAGTGTTTAACAATGCTAAAAGTGTGGCGAATGTTTATACTTGTTTGATTACTGCATAACAATGTCGAATCGTAAATACTTAAAATGGTGAACTACTTTTGTTCCTTTTTTTCCCCATTAAACAACATACACACCTATTTGCACATAATTATTTATATAGATTGCAGGAATTATGCTCGTAGCAATTCGTGCTTTCGCATAAGGTGAGAAATGCACTTCAACTTCATTTGGTCTAAGTTTTCAGGCCGCAAATGCTGTTTTAAGGTACGAGTTACGGAAATAATGAGCATACTTATATATGTATTTTATCTAATTGTACTATATACCACAGACCCCATGTACAGTGTAAACATGACAATCAGATGTTCATAAAAAAATTTCTAGTTGGCTTTGCAATTTTTATGACGGTATGTCTTAGAACAAATGGTACAATTTACACTCATTACATCAAAGTTATAAAATGTTAACAAATACCAAACAACTACAATTTTGAATAAAGTTTTTTTATTGCAGTAATTAAAATTTAATATTTATAATAAATGTCTTCCATCCTGTTTAATACACTTAAAAAAATTTCTTCAGAGACCGTCAATAACATTGTGTAACATAACAGGATTCTCATTAATTTCGTCACACTTTTCTTGTATTCTCTGTCGCAGATTTTTCAAATTACGAATAGGTGTAACATAGAGTTTTTAATGTAGAGCCACAAGAAGATATCACATGGTATTAAATCACACGATCTCGGTGGCCATGCAATAGTTGCATTTCGATTAATGATGCGATCATCAAAGAACTTTAAAAACTCCAATGTTTCTGCAGTGCAGTGAGAAGTTACTTCAATTGTTGAGTCAGTGACGAAAGAAAAATTTTCAACATAGTCTCCTCTTAGCTAGATACATAATGATATTCCAACATTTTTAAGCTTTCCAAAACGTACGATTTCTCGAAATCTGCAAAGTAGGCGTGTGTTACAGTGATGATTTCCTCGTTCGACGCGAATCTTGTTCCAATGAGCCATTTCTTAATGTTTGGAAAGAGAAAGAAGTCGCAGGGGACCAAATCTGGAGAATAGGGTGGATGAAGGACCAGATCGTAGCGCAATTTGACCAATTTGGCTATTGCAATTGCGGGCGAGTTACCTGATGCATTGTCATGGTGGAATAGAACTTTTTTCTTTGCCAAATGGGGCAACTTTTTCATCAATTCAGCTTATATTCGATTCAGCTTATAAAGCGGCATAATATTCTCCTGTGATCATTTTTACTGTATTGAGAGAGTTGATATCCAGTTAACTAATTTGTGTTTGGTGCTACTGAGCTTCTCTTGTGTTACAGTGTTTGTGAATGTGTGTCTCTTTGGATTAGCTGTATCATCATAATTTTAAGTCATAGTGTAATTTTCATAATCATGTAAATATTAAACCGTAATACGTAATTCAAGTAGGTTAGTTTTAAATGAGGACTTATTCAATAATTTTTAACCATCCTTAACACAGTGAATTCATGTCCGCAATCATGATAATGTAAGGAAGCGTTGGTTAATCCTTGTCTATTTGTGTTTAATTATTCCAAAAATGATGACAATAATAAATTTAATAATGACAATAAATTTAAAGAGCAGTTGTGTGGACAAGTGATACAAAAAACCCACTCACAGTAAAGTAATACAAATGTATATTACCAAGGATATGTGCTAATAGTATTTTACAATTTTCTACAACTTACGCTAGAAGTCTAAAATCATCACTGAGAAACTCGGTGATGTTATAAAGACCTTTATACATTTTTTGAACAATACAGTTATCAATTCCTTAACTGTTTGTGGTAGTTTATTAAACAATACAGCACTGCCATAGGTAGGAAATTTATATGTAATATTATATTTTCCGCGAGGTAATCTAAATTCTTTCTATTTTTTAGTGTCATACTTATGGACAGCGCTGTTGGTGTTTAACAAATCATCGTGTTGCTTAACAAACAATAACATATTCAATATGTATAAACAAGGTTATTGTAAGAATATTCAACTGTGAAAATATATCCGTCCTTCTGCCAACTGTCAAGAATACGCAATTTTCTGCAGTTTAAATAGTCTCGGACAGTCAACAGAATTTCTCCAAAGAAATATACCATACGTAAGGGTCGATAAGATCGATTGGAGAAATCAATCCTACCCAGCGTATTTCAAGTTTAACTTCTGCACGAATACTGAAATTCTTTGGGCATATAACCCGCCACAATAATTTGGAAAAACTTATCGTACAGGGGAAACCAGATGTAAATCGCCGCCGTGGTAGATCACCTACTGGATGGACCGACCTTGTATCCAATCTCACAGGAACGAGTCTCGTGACAGCTGTAATGGCGCGTCTACATCGAGGCAACCTGGTAGCATGCGACATGTCGAACGGTCGCATGCTACCAATGTGCAGCGGTCTGATGGGAGCCGTGCGACATGTTGCTCGTTTCCGTTGCTTGGCGGTAAACATCAAAGAGTTTTCGTGCGACACGCTACCAGTTCTGAAAGCCACATGTTCGCCATTTTTATATTTGATAGTTGTTATTATAGAAGTATTTGTTTTTTAAATTAACTAGTGTTGTAAACGTTGCTGTATCAAAAATTATTTAGCAACTTAAATTTATTTAAGGTAAGTGAGTAAATATAAGTTTGGATAAAATAGAGTATGAGAAATATTGATAAAAATAATTAAGTAAGGTTATGTATTTGTTATGGAATTAAAATTTGTTACAAAATAGTATAAATTAGCTTGATATTATTTATAGTTATAAAACGTAATAATATTTTTGCGATCCGCCATATTTATTCAGTAAACTGACAGATCTCGCAACAATAAACAGTAGCACGCTCCCAGTGTTGGTGTAGACACTAGCTTGTCAATGCGACATGGTCTGACGGTCTCGTCAGACTTGTCGTATGCTACCATGTTGTCTCAATGTAGACGCGCCATTAGAGATGCCGAAGATCGAGTTACTTGGCGACGGGTATTTCGAAGAGTATTAAATGAAGATGACATGTAATGTGATCACTAAACGTCGTTCGCGATGTTAGATTAAGAAGAGAAGGGTCGATTGTATCTAAGAGAGATATATATAAATTTAGCCAATTCCAAAGAGACATGGTTTATTATGGTGAAGCATAAAGTTGTGTCTGTTCACTTTTTGAGTAGGAGCTGCCTTTGACGAGGAATTTTCTAGTGTTGATACGTGTACTAAGAATATTTTTTATATGTATAACACTTGCTGTGAATGGTTGAATTGAATGAAATGAACAAATCCTCGGCTACATTAAGATGACTCGGCTACCTCTTGATGATATACTTACGTCAATTAGTTTTAACGACCTTAAAAAGCCCCAGGTATAAAAGAGTTTATCATTTTGTAAGAAGTCAGTTCTTCTTCGATTGTTATCTCAACAACATCGACAAAAAAATCAATAAGTATGTTATTGTTACATTAATTAGACACGAACCAATTAATTTTACGCTTATTTTGAAAAATTTTACTAGGTTGTTTTAATAAAATTGCTTTGGCCGCTAATGAGCAGCAGTCACTGGTGCATAGTAACATTTTTGTTCGATGAAGTTTTTAACAAGGTACCTATAGTTAAGGAATACGTTCATAAACAGATTTAATGCTCATGTCCAGCTTGAGACATGTTAGGTGTTCATGTCACCGCGAATGCTAAACTTGTCTAGCTGATTGTAATCACGGTGTAGTCAGTTTAACTAGTGTTGATAAACTGGCTCCGTTTTCAGATAGTTTGTAGGCCTCCGCAGAGAGTCAGAGGAAGTGCGAGCGGTCAGACCATGCACTAGAATTACATTACAACGGAGCCAGCTGTATCTTGGCTCGTTAGTTTGAGTTACGCTTGCATATAGAAATGTCGCGTATTATAGTGTTTGTTTATTGCGTCGTGTCGTGTGTGTGTGTGTTGTTTTGTGTTACTATTTGAATTGAACAGTATCAGTAACCTTTTGAAAAAAACATTTTCTTCGTATTCCTTTGAGGAAGGACTAGAAATAAAACAACTGGGAAAACCGCTACCGGATTTGGACATTTTAAAAACTCAGAATGTTTCTGCCTCTGCTTCTAAAACACGGACAAGAAAATTTAATAGAAAGATTTACTTAAAGAATAATTGGATTTACGGATGCAACGAAAAGCAAGCTGTTTTTTGTTTTCCTTATGTTTTATTTGGGGGAAAATTAATATGGACGAAGAACTGTATTACGGATTTAGTGCACATCTGAGATTTTGGTCACTTCCATTTAATTTAAGTATCCATATTTAGGTAGATAAGTACCCGCGATAAGTACTTAATGCATTTTTCATTTTTAAATGATTTCTCAATTTATCTACATTAAAATATTTGTTGCGGTGTTTTTTAATTGGTAATAAACGAGATAATAATTTACTGCAAGCTGAGCTAAACTTTATAAAATTGGTAAAATGGGGGGGGTCCGAGATTAGCCCTACCACTCAATATTGTCACGAGCCGCCACTGTCTCATCGACTCCCAACTCAGTACTCCGACTCTTTATTCCTGGAAATAACAACGAAATTCGTCTTATAATATGGTAGTATTGACGTACTTAATATTAAACTTTATAAAACTGTGAAGAATGGGTGCATTGCCAGAGTTTTTAGAAAAGCTCTACCAAAACCACGCTTCAATTGACAAACATTATACAACATCCATATAAAGTTCTTTACTATATTCGCTATTCGAAGAATTTCTTTTTAAAAGACGCAAATACATTCATAAAAGTTTACACATGCGTAAGAATTTTTTTTTTTTTTTGTTGTAATAATTCAAAATATAACCTTCCTGTTACTCTCATCAAAGAGAAAGCCTTAGAAATAGTATAAATAAAGTCCCCTCCATTTGAGGGTCATGCTTTTGTTGTATGGAAACATTTCAAATTATATTCCTACATTACACATATGCAGTATCTTCTCCATTCTTAACTTTTATAAAATTTATCTTTTTAGGTAGGTATACACAAGAGGTCAAGGAAAATGTAAGACGTACTATAATGAACGTTAATTCAGAAGATATTCCGGAAATAGAAGTGTGCGAAATAGAAAATGCAATCAAAGAGCTAAAAAACAACAAGGAAGAGATGGATGACACAATTTCAGTGGCTAAATGTTGAAACAAGTGGGCGAGGAAATGCTGCAAGTCTTAAAACATCTATTTAATAAATGTCTTGTAGAAGGAGATATACCAGAAGAATGAAAGAAAGCGGGTACTGTTTTGTTGTTTAAAAATGGAAACAAGAGCCTGGAAAACTACATACCAATCACACTCCTTTCACAAATATATAAAGTACTCTCAAAAGTATTAACCACCAAGCTGGCTAATAAATTTGAGTATTACCAGGCTAAGGAACAGGCAGGGTTTCGAAAAGGCTTTAGCACCTGCGATCACCATTTAACTATAAGAACAGTTCTTGAAAAGGCTACAGAATACAATCTGCCGATATATATGGCCTTTGTAGATTATGAGAAAGCCTTCGAATCGGTTGAAATGTGGTCTGTTATGCAAGCATTGCAAGAAAGCAGAGTTGATTCGCGATATACCCTTTTTCGCAAAATCTACAAACAACTAACAATCATTATTATGCTACAGGATGACACTGACGCTATTCCAATTCAAAGAGGTATACGATAAAAAGATTTTATACCCAAAACTGTTTATTATGGCTCTCGAATATATATTTAAACAACTAGAGTGGCAAGACACGGGAATTAACATAAACGGAGAAAGGCTTCATTATTTCAAATATGCCGATGATATCGTGTTGTTCGCTGGGAGCATAGAAGATCTCCAAATAATGATCACCGATTTAGGGAAAAATCACAGCAAGTAAGCCCAAAAATAGATGCAAAACAAAGGTAATGACAAACCAGGAGGAAATAATAGACATAAATCTAAATGGGAACTCACTGGAACAAGTGGAACAATATGTCTACTTAGAACAAACCATAAGACTTGAAAAAGAAAATAAAGAAGCGGAAATATATCTCAAAATCAAACTTGGCTGGGTGGCATTTGGCAAATTGTCTTTCATACTGAAAAGTAATAAAATACCTCAACGCCTAAAAACTAAAGTCTATGACAAATGTGTTTTACCGTTCATAACATACGGGGCACAAACATGGATTTTAACAAGAAAAATTGTTGATAAACTAGCAATTACATAGAGGCAAATGGGAAGACAAAGGCTATATATCATCGTATAAGATAGAAAGACCAAGGAATGGATAAGAGGGAAGACAAGGGTAACGGATGTCATCGAAAGGGTTACAAAATTAAAATGACAGTTTCTGGGTCACAACGTAAGACAAACAGACAACCGCTGGAGTACTATAACTCTGTGGCGCCCCTGGAATGGAACGAGACGAAGAGAAAGGCCGAAAATGAGATTGGGTGACATCTAGCGACATGCTGGATTTGCATGGTATAGATTATCCCAAAACAGAGAAGATTGGCAAAAAATGAGGAAGGCCTATGTTCAAAGCGGAATAAATTAAGGCACATGAAGAAGAAGAAAGATATAAGCAGGGTTTTCAAGACATGGGGGAAGCTGGAAATTAGCGAGGCCTGTACAAATATATATTCATGCTTTAGTTGCGTATTTTTTTTTTAAATTTCTTTGTCGGTATTTTTTGTAGCGTCGTTCTTGATGTATGTCAGGAAAAAGTCTCTATTTGGACTGTAGGCTGGCTGCGATCGTCGGATAAGCGGATGTAAAATAGAAATAACAAAATGGCACAACGGGACTTGAAGGATGCACAATCTGGGAAACCGGGCATCTGAAACCGAGTATCCGTCGAAACAAAGTGATGAGCCAAAAAAATAAAACAGTATTCGGGTATTCGGAACTAAGTATCTGAAACCAGGTGTCCGGAACCGGGTTACTCGAAAATTACGGACCCAGTTTTTTCCCAAAACCGGAGCCGGGTATCGATTTCGGATTTCAGCACTAGTGGCAACCTTAGTTGTCCATAAAGTAAAGAACTTTTATACGTAGGTCCCGCGAAGATCAACTTTGGGCACCAATTCATATCAAGTCGGCTTCGGCGTGGCCAACACAGTGAGATTGACAAAGCGCTTGGTAGGTTTATACTCTGTTCAGAATCAAAAGGTAGTTTTCACGCAATGTTCACCTGATAATTTCGTCAGTTTCTCGTCGTTTGTTGGCTGTTGCGTCGTTAATTTTATGCGATAGCCAATAGGGTAGCGACTTAATAGGGTAGCGATTATCTTTCACGTGATTGTATTACTATTTTTGCATTTCAAACAAGGTATAGTATTTTTTTATTGATTTTTATCATTAACAAGGCTCCTTTGAACTCGAGGACCATGGCAGACAGGTCCGACGCCCGTGAAACCCATCCCTTCTTTATTTCCTGGACAACCCACGTATTTCTGGTAACTCTGTTTGTAAAAATAGCCGTGGTGCTTTTTAAATACAATTCATTAGTGTTAAAAAAAGGCCGATTAAAATTTTCTATGGTTTAAATTTTAAGCCAGACATTAGTATCGTGTAAACGCGTTTGTTCTGGTCATTTATTACTTTTACTGCGATGATTATCGGCTTTTGTTTCACATTGTATGTGTATTTTATCAGCTTACGTTCTGTACTAAATTCACTGAAAAATCTGATACTTTTATAGTGCGATTCATTTAAATTTACCTGAAAAAAGTATTAAAAACTTATCGATCGATCCTCAGTTTATTCTATTGATATTTGATGATTTTAACTGAAAAGAATTATGGGGGAAAAAAGAACAATTTTAAACCTCTTTTTGTGGTGAATTAGAAAAAGAACCTTGAACCCTTGTTTTTTTTTACTGATCGTAAACAGAAATGTGCTTGATTTATACAGGCAATCAGACCAATTCTGTAACTCAGTTACTATGATAATAGTAACTAAATTTGTCACTATGAGCAAGGTCAGTTACTATCATGAATGAAAGTCATTATACTTTTTATAACATTTTATCTTGTAGTACCGTTATTACAGACTAACTTTTTACAGAATTGATCTGTATTTATAAAAACTAAATTTTGTTCCGTAATCTACGTTTTAACAGTTAACATTTAGATATCAAATGTAACTCTAATGCAGCGATTCCCAAACTGTGCGCCGCGGTGCCCTGGGGCGTCGTGGCTGGTCTACAGGGGTACCGCGAAAACGTTCCAATATTCCTACAATTGCGTTAGTTAGACCAATGTTTTGATTTGGGGCGCCGCGAAAAATTTCTGATACATTAAGGGCGCCGGGAACCGAAAAAGTTTGGGAACCACTGCGCTAATGTATTTTTTAAACATTTTTAAAATTTATATTTTTAAAATGCACATTAATCTGTATATGCACGCCGAATTCAACTGTATAGGTCCAGCCGTTTGGTCTAAATATCTACCATACAGGCAGACGGCGACGGACAGATACATGAGTCATGTTACCACAGTTTCTTGGTCACACCTACGAAACCCTAAGAGATAGGTAACAACAGAGACGTAGAATGCAATAAAGTGCAAATAAAAAAATATATATTCTCCTACATAATATCATCAACTTTTTCTTTGTTTGCTTTACGCAAAATATGTTTAGCGAAATGAGATTTTTTTTTATGATGCACTTTATTGTTCTTCTGACAAATATTACAAAATAATTTAACTTTATTTGTGATTTTAAAGTGGTCTGAATACACTCTTTATTGTGCTCCTGGTCGCCCGCAGAATTTTTTTTAAGGGGTATCAAAATATGTTGCATATTTTTATTTTAATATTTAGTAATTTATTAAATAAACCTTCATAACTACAGCGCACTATTTAAAAATAATAGTGGGCTAAAATATAGTAAACTAGGCCAATACGATGTGCTCGGGAATATTTAACAAAAACAGAAATAATAAATTAAGATTTTATAAAATATTATTGCACAATTTTAATGAGGCTAATGTCGGGGAAAAATAAAGTAGTGTGCACCAAAAAACTAGGTACTCTGTCCAACAACAGGAGTGCCTCAAGGCTCTAATTTAGGTCCATTATTATTTCTATTTTTTATTAATGATCTTATTAGACTAATACCATGCACAATTGTTATTTGCTGATGACATGACGATTATAAAGACAATCAAAGCTACAAATGATTGCAGCAAACTACAGGATGACCTTATTACCATAGTAAGATGGTGTCATAATAATAAACTTTTCCTTAACAAACACAAATGCAAAATAATATCTTTTACCAGGAAAAGAGAACGAACTGAATTCAATTATAATATCTCTGGTATTAAATCGAGTGATCTCATACTGTGAAGGATCTCGGGGATATTTTTGATGATAATAGGGGATAGGCATGATTTTTCAATTTTTTTTTTATTATATTCCTCTTGTTGCATATAAACATAAAAAACAGTTCTTAATTTTTTTTTTTGTAATTTGAAGGCTTAAAAAAATCATAAATGTATGTAGCGCGCGAAAACGACGTGTGACGTCATACCCCTTCTAACTGACGCATGACACTACTAGCTTACCGGCGTACATAGTCTGTTATGAACTTATTTGTTTGTATAACTTTTATAGGTTATGTAAAGTTAGAGTGATTTTAATTAAAATAAACTTAATTCTATAAAAACAATTTATACATGTTTACCGAATTAAATTTTATATTAAAATAGATAACTTATATTGCAGTATTTCAATTATGCCTCTAACGTTTTGTAACTTCATGTAAACAATGTAGTAAAATTCTGACATCTAAATTATATAAATATTTACATTTTACAGAGTTGCAGCGTTTGTTTACATAAAGTTATAGAATATAAAATAAAAATTACTTACAGGTCTGCTTTGAAACCACGTATTTCTTCAGCACTGTAGCGTTCATTATTTTTCATATATTCCATGAGAATAAATGCATCAATGTTGAGTAAATTATCACTCTGAGCCCTAACAAAATCTTTATCTGCCATTTTAATAATAAATGCGTGAAAAATTGTTTAAAAACTAATACAAAACTCTCGAACAATACAATATACACACGTGTAAAGATTATGTTGTAGCTGTATCTGTGACGTGAAACCAATCGTTTGACGTCATACTCAGTCGTTTTTACTCGGCAACCTTCGCTCTGTGGTCGGCTTATTTCAAATTTACAATATTTTAATTCAAAAATTTGGCTATAATATTAATTAAAATGTAATTTTTGTTTTGTTAGGTGACATAACTAACATTAACATATCAAAATAATGTAGTTTTAAGGAAATACAAATTTTATTCGTATCCCCTATTAGTTTAAAAGATTAAAATATAGGTAAAAATAATGACAAAGATTAAAACAAATATAATCGGATAGACCACCAGAATGCCGACACAGTGCCTCTAAGAATTCAACAAATTAGATCTTTATGCTAACCGGACCGAATACTGTCTGATCTTGTCTTCAGAGAGACGTGTCTTTTTATAAGTAATTTCTAGGCATTTCTAGGAAAAATGGTTTAAGCATTGTGCAAGGAGATGCTAGTGTTCCTGGTTATTAAGAAAATAACTCCGAACAAAAGTCTCCTTGAACAATGAACCATTTAAAAATATATTTATTAAGTTACGTGATTAAGGTTTACGTAAACTTAAGGTTTCTAATTTTAATTTATTATCTGAATTCTAAAAAATATGTACCTTTTAATAATCCCAAAAATTGCAAATCCCAAGAAATTTTGTCTTTGTTCCGCCGGTCTAAATGGTTCGTTACAATAACATAAAATTATGTTTGTAAATACAAGGTGTCTCAAAAGAAATTTTATATTTATTTAGCTTACTGCGTGAACGCAACGTATCCGAGGGGCGCGGGGGTTATGTCAATCGGTAGCCTGGCTCTTGGGAATGCAGTCGCTATGGAGCGTTTCTCGGGAGCAGACCGCGCGTTATGCGTGCGAGAGTTTTACAAAAACGGTGATTCGGCGACTGTAGCGCGTAGAAAATTCTGCAGTATTCGAGGTTTTCGCCACTTAAATGATGCGCCAAGCATTCCTCTCATTCGACATTGGGTTAAAAAGTTTGAAGAGACTGGTACAACGCTGGATAAATCAAAATCCGGGCGACCTAGGTCATCAAGAACGGTAGAAAACGTGGAGAATGTTAATCAGTCTGTTCGTGACGACCCGAACCTTTCAATTCGGAAGCGCGCAAGTGCTTTAAATGTGCATAGATCATCATTACATCGCATTATGCACAAAGACTTAAAGCTGCACCCCTACAAAATTCAATTGGGGCAAGAATTAAAGCCCCAAGATGCCAGTCAGAGGCAATTTTCTCAGGCAAATTGATCTCCCGGAGAGGTGACATAAATTGGCCTCCACGCAGTCCAGATTTAACCCCTATGGACTTTTTCCTATGGGGTTATCTTAAATCTAAAGTTTACGCCAATAAACCGACTTCACTGGCGCATTTGAAAGAAAATATCCGTCACGAAATGGCAGCCATCCCTGAGTCCACCTGCCGAGACGTCATAAGTAATTTTACTGTTCGATTAAATGAGTGCCAAGAACGCGAGGGTCTACATTTAGACGATATTATTTTTAAGAAATAAATCCCCAAAAAGTGTTGTTTAATAATTAATAAACATTTTTTCTATATACGGCTTACTTTTTTTTTAATCGATCCACTAAATATAAAATTTCTTTTGAGACACCTTGTATATAAATGTAAGTCTAGGATAGTATAGACATTCTGTAATAGAATAAAAATCTGTTGATTGACTGTAGTGCTAAGTAAATAAATTAATAAATAAATAAATAAATAAATAAATAAATAAATAAATAAATAAATAAATAAATAAATAATAAATAAATAACAAAAATCACTCTACAGGTTTCTTGGCCTCCTAAGATTCTATTTTAAATTCTAATACCGATTATCTAGTAGTTTTTATAATATTATAACAAAAACTTGTTTAGTGGGCATTAATTTTTTGATTATAAGCGATAAACGTAAGCTGTCATCTGTAACTGTCAATAGTATCAAATTAATCAATTCAAATCACGTTTAATCTGTTGTTACAGTTAAAATATTCGGTTTAAATATTATGTTACTCGTGTACTGTGTGATTTTGTTTTGTTTAATTGCGGAAAACATCAAAACTGTCAATAAGCATAACATTTTACAAGAAAACCAAATACACCCAATACAAATTTAATTTAAAAAGGTGAAATTGACAAGGGTTAAAATGAATGTATTTATTTTATTATATTAGTCGTGAATCGATTACCCATATAGGAACTGGTTCAAACATGTTCGTTACTGTGGAAAAATAATTTTATTAATAATTGTATTAAATATTTCCTAAATAAATTTACTCATGAAGGGAGTGAAATTGATAATTAAATTTTCATGAACCGTTGACCACTGAAATTACATTAAAATTTAGTTCATGATTTTGATATGCTTCAAATATCTAAATATTTTAGAAATATCTTGTTGAATAAGGCATTAAGTATTTAATTTTAAATCTATTAAATTGTTTTTTAAATGCATCATGTAAGTGTAATGTATGTATAATCATACGTCTGTTAACGATGTGGTCAGTAATACAGAACAAGAAATGGTGATAGTTAAAGATTGGTTCACTTCAAACCGTCTTACTCTTAATAATAATAAAACCCAACAAATTATTTTTTCACTGAACCGCAATATTGATATTAATATTCAGTTCGGGGGGCCAATCAAATTTCTTGGGATTTATATCGATAGTACACTTAGCTGGCACGATCACATTAACTATTTGGCTAACGTTCTTAAAAGGGTTATCTATGCGTTCATCAGGCTGAAAACGTCTGTGTCATTCGATATGCTGCGTATGTTCTATTTTGCTGCTTTTCAGTCGCGCTTAACTTACGGCATAATTCATTGGGGTTTAAGTTCATCTGTTAACAGAATTTTTTTGCTCCAAAAACGTGCTGTAAGAATCCTGAATAATGTTCCTAACAGGCACCACTGCCGAGAGCTCTTTAAGAAATGCAGCATTTTATCTTTCTATAGTTTATTTGTTTATGTTTGTCTGGTATACGTTAAAGAAAACCCGAACAAATTTGTAACCGTATCTTCTAGACATGTTTACAATGTTCGCTCTGCTGGCAACATCAGACTACCAAGACTTAGATTGTCTAAATCTAGGAATGGTATTTTTTTGGCAGCCACTTTCTTTAACTACCTACCAGTCTCTCTAAAAACTTTGTCAATTAGATTATTTAAGTTCAAGATCAAAAAAATTCTTATTGAGAATTGTCTCTACAATTCGGACGAATTTTTCAAAATTAATTTCAATAATTACACCTAACATGTAAGCTGTTTTTTCTACCTTTGTTAATTTTATATATACATTTTTTTTTTCTCTTATCTATCATAATTATTTTCATTTTTCAATGTTTTCAAATGTTTTTCTACTTTTGTTTAATTAAATTATCATATATGTACTGACAAATGTAAACGTCGTAAGATGTCTAGCATGAAATAAATATTATTATTATTATTATTATTATTACGAGATGATCAAAAATAATTTTTGCTGTCTGAACTCTGCACCATAGTAAAATATGTCGTTACTTGAATTGTTAACTTTGTCTAATTTTTTATATTTTGGTTTCAGGTATGGTTGCTGTGAAAGCTTGTATTCTTTAATCCTACTTCCCCGTAAGTAAAACTATTGTATTTTTATTAAATGCCCTAAAACATAATAATTGGAGCTTCTCACTCACTTATACAGACTAAATTAACTGCACGAATTCGTATAGTACAGGTACTAGTAAACAAAAGAAAGAAAAGTATACAGTTTTATAGAACATGTAAATGAAGGCATAAACACAGGCCTGAGTTTTAACTTTTTTTTACTTTGTTTTTGTTCTTTTAATCGGTTTTGAATGAAAAAGTGATCCCAATTTCAAATTCTAGTTATTCTTCATCACGTAAGTTTTTTTGGGTAATAAGAAATATAGTAAATTATAGTATAATTTTTGAATTATTTATATTTTTAGCAAAATATCGACCAAAGTGTTATCAAAAGAAAGGAGAAAATTCGAATAATTTCATTTCAAACGAACACTAGTCTTTATTTATTAAGGGGGGTATGGTCAGAGCAGCACATTTTATACCCATTTTCAAGATTTTTTTTTAGAAAACTGTTAATAGTAACTTGATTGGGATAATACCTACAGTAAAGAACAACCTTTGAAGAGTACCCAAAAAAAAATTTTATTGAAAAATATCGAAAATTAAGCTCGTGACATGAATTTGAAATTTTCGTTCAGGACAAAGAGTTGATTTGCGGTGAGACACATAACTAATGACTGGATCATCTAAAACAAAAAAACCAAAAATATTTCGTTAGTTTATGAGTTTCTTGAGGTAACGCTGTCGAGATATTTTTTTTTCTTGCTTTTTTTTTTGTTTTATGGAATTTTTTACAACTGAAAACAGAAATTTCGAAAAAAAAAATTCCGTTTTTTTCGTTTTTTTGACTTCAAACTTATACCAAAAATTAAATAATCTAGATATTTGAAAAAACTCGACAGCGTTACCTCAAGAAACTCATAAACTAACGAAATATTTTTGTTTTTTTTGTTTTAGATGATCCAGTCATTAGTTATGTGTCTCACCGCAAATCAACTCTTTGTCCTGAACGAAAATTTCAAATTCATGTCACGAGCTTAATTTTCGATATTTTTCAATAAAATTTTTTTTGGGTACTCTTCAAAGGTTGTTCTTTACTGTAGGTATTATCCCAATCAAGTTTCTATTAACAGTTTTCTAAAAAAAAATCTTGAAAATGGGTATAAAATGTGCTGCTCTGACCATAACCCCCCTTAATGAAATCTTTGGTATTTGAAGCCAATGCTTTGTGTCGTTGTTTTTTTTTTTATGCGTTGCATTAGTAATGTTCCTTTTCTACGTACAATATTAATGTGCCATAATTTTCACATCCCATCTACCGTAATATCTTATGAGACGGGATAAGTCCCATCTCTTTAATATCCTGGTAAAATCTTTCAACCTGTTCTTCACTAACTGCTCTAAGATTTTCCGGAAAATAGTCTAGTTACAAATTGACGAAATGAATTAACGTTACTTCTAAAATTTATCATGTATATTGTTGTGATATCTAACCACATTATTTGGATCTTTGTAATTTCCCAAATACTTATTGATAAAATCTTTCAAGCCTATCCGAGCTTCTTTTTCAACATCTTTCATTGTTAACTCAAATATTTTAATCTATACGACAATTACTTAAGTTTTGCTTCAGAAAAATCTGAAAATTTGAGATGTTATCGGAGAATTACTTGAAAAGGTAGACGAGCTCTACTACTTTGATAGCATAATTAACGAAAACGGGGATAAACAGAACGACATATTAAGTTATCTGAAAAGTGTTTTCAGCGCGATAATGCGCATATAGTGCTCCATAAAGTACTTCGCCATATCAAGGTCTTCACAACAAATGTACAGAAGTCTATCCTCCTCTACGTCTGTCAATCTTGATAAACCTTTAAAGACAGCACAAAACCTTCAAGTATTTTTTAACAAATGGCTTCGTAGAATAATGCGAAGCAAGTGGCAAGGCAAAATGGCAAATAAAGATTTTTGGAGTCCAACCAACGCAAAATCGTAGAGGAACAACTAAAGAGTGAACTCTTTATGATCGATCCATAATTAGTTTATTGATACATTATTAATTTTAAACTTATATTAGATGCCGAATATTGGTTGCCTGTAAGAAGTTGAGTACGTTTTTAATCACTGTTGAGTCTTGTCTTAAGTTGTCTTTAAGGTCTTGTAAATTGTAGTTTGTACGTACGTTAGTGTAGAGTTGGCAGTTAATTAGTATGTGGTTAACGGTGAGTTCTTCGTTGCATTTGAACTCTTAAAACAAAAACTAGAGAGTGGAAATGGATTGGCCACATTTTGCCGAGAAGACTAGTTGATATCATCAGAGTCCTGGAATTCTATTGCCAAGGGAATCGATGCAAAGGTCGAGGACAATACTCCAAGAAACTAAGTTTTTGAAAAAATCTGAAAATAAATTAATAGCAGACTCAGATAGCGAAAAACATTTAGATAAGTAACTGCAAACGGCATTAGTTTATTATCATTATTAATGTTTGTTTTATATGCATGTTTTTTTAAAACACCTAATGCAACTAACAATATGCAATATAATGCAAAACAAGACATAACATGTTCAAGATATCTCAAAACGTAAAAACTATTAAAATCTTTATATCGAAATTTTACCTCCTTTTCAATGCAGTCGTTACTTCGTTGATAGTATATAGTATATGAAAATGTAATTTTTTTGCTTATTGCTATAACATTGTTTCAAATATACATATAGAGTCATTCTTACGACTGTTCTGATTTGGAAATAAACTCTAAAAAAGTCACAATTTTTAGTACCGAATTTTACCAACATTAAAAAATATTATTACGTATAATAAAATACAAATACTCTCATTTGACAAAAATTTAGGACGAAACACATGTGTGGTCGCACATCCTAGTTTATAGGTTCGTAAAAAAAATATGCTTTCAAGATTTTAACGATTATGTATATGTTATAGCTTCGAAAATTTATTTTTGGTTATTTACAAATATAACAAGTTCGAAAGAGTGAAGTTCATTAGTTATATCAATATAAGCAAAATATATTAACATTATAATAATGTTTGATAATAGGTTATTATAAATAAATACAGATGGGAGAAAGGAAGATGGACGATGTGTTTCGATTTAATATGTTTTAATATGCTTGTATGGTTTTAAAAACAATTTTCTAAGGATATTTGTGATTACTATATTTGTAATAGCAGTAGTAGCAGATGAAAAAATAATAATAACAATAGCAACTTCCTCCTCCAATGAAGGCAACAGCAGCTCTAGAAAGATCGTCTTTTGAAGAAATAAAACTATGAGCTCTGACCTAATTTTCTCTTAATTTGAATCGATTTTTACTGCAGTCGTTTCAATTATCGTATATAGTCTAAGTTTTTTTAATTATACTATTAACAAGATAGAGAATTTGAAATTAAGTGTAATTTTCATATGTGGTATGATTAAATCTATACATACGATGAATCAAATATGAAACCATGTATCAATGCATATTTGATATGGATGATTTCAAACGTAATATAACATTGCACACGTATTGGACAAGTCCCACTGGACGAAATATTCAACAGAAGTACTGTTGATCTTCTATATAAATAGAATTGGAGGTTATATCTGATTTTGTTTTGTCCTCATACACGTTTCAAATAATTACAAGACCAGATCTGTCAAAAATCAATTTGTATCTGTGTGTCTATATGCCTGTCTATCTGTTTGCCCGAAATTCACGCATAAGCAGGTAGGCATATTTTCACTAAATTTGGTATTTGCGCGACATTAAAAAAATAACACCCAGTATTTATGAATATATCGCGGTAATTTTCTGGATACATGTTTGTCTAGGTTACATCAAGAAACGATTTGTTTTTCAACCATATCGATACACTGGATACATATCGATACACATTTTTGTTTTTAAAACATAATAGGCGACAATGGACTTTTGAAGCTACAGTGAGCATTTGATTTTCGTACAGTACATTTCTAACAGTTTCTTTGATCTGTTCATTATGCCTAGAGCGAGAAGACACACAAATTTTCATCAATTTGGCGAGTTTGATTGGGGGCAAATAGTGGGTCTGCGAGAGGCTGGTTTATCCTTTAGAGAAATTGCCACTAGGACGAATAGGAGTCTCAATAAAGTGGTGGGTTGTTGTCGGGCATGGTTCCAGGCAGGGATGGGGAGTCGGAGTCGGAGTCGGGAGTCGGGAGTCGAGGAGTCGAAGCTTTTTGGAGGAGTCGGAGTCGGGAGTCGGAAAAAGTTATCGACTCCCGACTCTTTATACCGACTACATATTTATCAAGGATGAGAACAATCCGAAAGCGAAATCAAAATACAATACTACCAGAATTTGTTAAAGAATGGGAACAGGAACGACATTTTTTCTCTGTTCATGAACGAAAATGAAATTAAAAATATTCAATTCCGGTTTCCTTCATGCTTTTCAATTAAAAATTTAGTTAATTTTTAGTAATATCTAATTTTTCTTTTTTTGTATACTTTGTTTATTATGTTAAAACGAAACTAAACTGGATTTTTATTTTCTCAAGTTGTAACCGGCTTTGTGATTATTTTATGTTTCATGTTGGCAGCTAAAATCTATATGTCAAAAGAAAAAAGTGACATGTTATGAAAAATAAAGTACGGTCTGTTCCAAACGATTAAGCGGAACTAACTGGAATTTTCATTTTTGTAAGTTGTCATTAGCTATTTTTTTATATATTGAAGTTGGCTTTTCCTGAACAAAATGATCGAAAGCTTCAATCAAACGGTAAAAGTAACTAGTATTGAAAATCTAGTTCCGCCTAAACCAAAGGAACAGACTTTATATAAAATACAAAACAATTTTTTTTTAAAACTAATATCTTTGAAAATTTGTATTAAAAATGACTCATTAGTCAAGATGAAATGAAAATGACATTTTATAAAAACAGCTCGCCCCAACCCAAAATATTTAATGTAAGTATAGTCTGTTTGCTTGGTTTAAGCGGAATTAGATATTGAAATCTACTAACTTTTAAGGATTGAATGAAGCTTTGTATAATTTTGTTTAACAAAAGCCCACTTTGATAGTTAAAAAGTAAACTCGTGATAATTTGAGAAAATAAAAATTCCATTTAGTTCCGCTTAAACATTTGGAATAGACTTTACAATTTACCAGTGAAAGGAGTCGGGAGTCGGGAGTCGGAGTCGATTTTCAAAAATACCGACTCCGGAGTCGAGAGTCGGGAGTCGATAATTTTTCTGTCGACTCCCCATCCCTGGTTCCAGGAAGACCGAAAACGAAGAGCAGGAGGTATAAGACGTCGCTGAAATACCACAGAACGCGAAGATCGTCGCCTTAGACTTTTGACTCTAAGGGATTGCTCCACTTCCACAAGGGTGATTGCGGACCAATGGTTTACAGAACATGGAAGGCCTATTGGGATGCGAACCGTTTATCGCCGCATAAGTAGTTTTGGACAGTTTTCATACCGTCCTAATCTTTTGTTACCTCTCAACCCTGAGTATCGACGTAACCGACTGGAGTGGTGCAAAGAACGACTACAAGAGAACCAGCAATGGAATACGGTAGTCCTTAGCGAAGAATCCAGATTCTATTTGGGTATGCATGATGGCCGGGCAAGGGTGAGGAGGCGACGTGGTGAAAGACTTGATCCTCAATTTTATGTGGAAAGGCCAGTGCACCGCACCGTTAGAGTTATGGTGTGGGGGGCAATTGCTTTTGGCAGTAGGTAACCTTTGGTCTTCATCAGAGGCAACATGACCACCCAGCGTTACATTCAGGAAGTAGTAGTAACACATGTTCTACCCTACCTCAGGACCCTCCGCAATCCACTCGACAATGCCAATAAGACAAATAATATTCAAATAAGATTCAATAAGACAATGCCCGACCATATGTAGCCAGTTTTGCGTTGGACTACTTTGAACATAATCAAATCAAATTGTTGCTTTGGACGCCAAGATCTTCCGATATTTCACCCATTGAACACATTTGGGACATTATGGGAAGACGCAGTGGCGGACTTTCGCAAAGACAAAAAAGACAATTGTCTTGGGCCCGTAATTTTCAAGGGCCCAACGAACCCTTCCCCCTTCCTCTTCCCCTTTGAACGCCTCTAGGTTGAGGGCCCGTAAATCAAAAATGTCTTGGGCCCGGCGAAGGCTTAATCCGCCACTGGATAGACGATTGCTATATTTACCCCATCCCCCACAGACTCTAGCAGCATTTTGCCATGAGGAGGAAATCGATCACCTAATTAGAAATATGCCTAGACGTGTTAATGAATGCATAACGCACCATTGACGCTCAACCTATTATTAATTTTCTCGGTTTCTAACTGTCCGATTCTCTTCAAATTTTGGTCGTTTACTAACCTTACCCTAACAAACATGTATACCAAAAATTATTGAAATAAACTAATTATTACTGGGTAGGTATTTTTTTTTAATGTCAGTCAGTATATAAAGACAAAACAAAACCGGGTTTCGAAAATAGGCTATACAGGCAGATCCCGACTTACGATTAACTTACTAAGAAACTTTCGCATTTGCGAACAAGATTTTTAAATTTTTAATATTTGCTGTAAAACTTTAATAAAACTATTAAAAAACCTTAAACTATTTTCTTTTTCGCTTTGTATTGATCCGCGCTTGATTTTATTAATAACCACATTTTAAAACCAAATATTAGCTGACATATATTATACTTGACCAATATGCATAGACATCAGCTCTGTATATATTAAATTATTTAATACATTCGCAGACAAAAAAGGGATAGTCTTACGATTATACTTTAAATGCTGATAAAAGTGTATTTAACTTTTTTAATAGGAAACTATAAGTATCGGGAGATAATACAATGTTTATATAACCAGTCTACATAAACAAACATTTTTTTATTGCTGTTGTAAGTGCGCCTTTAGATAAAACAAAAGAATAAGGGTTGTCAACTTATAACAAAATAAAGAAGAATGTAATACAGTTTTTTCACAGAAAATAATATTGTGATTTGCATTTTGCGTTTTATTCCCTGAAACGGATACCTATTTAAATTTTTGAGTATTTATTTTCCGCGTCCCGGTGAGCTGCGAAAAAAACCAAATATACAAAAATTAATTAAGTTATGACGATATAAAAAAAAAAAAAAACTTCCTTGTACTCATTTTACCCGGGTGTCGGGGCAGAATGAGCACGGGCGGGGTATAATGTGATCAATCAACTAAAATCTGGCGCAGAATGAACACACGTGAATGCATTCCTCATCGTTATCATCTTCTCCAGCGCAAGAACAATGTGCCCACTTGTCACATGCTCTGCACTGGAGCAATCAACGTCTGGATATGTGTGAAAAATATATCAACACAGCAAAAAACACGTTTCACCAATTTACAAAATGTAAACGCCAGCTCTCAGTCATACAACCACTCTTGAAAGACACTAGCGAAGTACTGAACGTGATTGGAATGCACCCAAACATGGCGGCATGCTTTAACAGCCAAAAAGAGGGGAGCCCGTTGTGCCCCGGCTTCGCCTACAATTCAAAGTAGTTCGGAGTGTCTATTGAAAAGGATAGCGCTTATTGAAAATATGGTCACGAAACCTGGAAACAGGAGGCTTATCTCACATCGGGCTGTTGTGCCAATGATGAACTTGTTTTTAGCGTTTATATAGCTAATGACATGGTTTGTTTGTGTTGCTATTTTATATTTTAAAGTGCATTTGTTATTTACTGACACGAAATATAGTGCTGCAAATTTGTTCAAGAGTAAATTTTATGGACCTTGTGATTTTAATACATTCTTTGTTACACTTCAACCATGAAATAGAAAAATTTAAAAAAACACAAAGACAAAAAAAGTATTTCTATTTAAATTTTTTATGTTGAACGAAACTACTTTACTGTATTTTTGTTTAGTTTTTGGTTTTGAATATTTAAAAACAATTATTTTATATAGACCACATTACCTTTGTTGACAAATCAGTATGAAAAAAAGCCGTGTTAAGTGTAAAGTTACACTTATAGAGCACTGGTTCCCAAAGTGGTCGATATCGACCCTCAGGGGTCTATTTGATAATATTGAAGGTCGATTCAGGCTCGGAGGTCGATCGGAAGTCTATGAAAAAAAGTTAATCACTGATATAATGGCATAATTATATTTGTCTAGGGGTTCTGAGTGGTTCAAGGCAACTGTTTTGTTTCTTACGCCTCATTCATAGCTCATGTTTTAATAGATAACGCTTAATTCATGATGTTAACGCATAACTCATAATGTTAGAGGCTAAGCACAACACAAATGTACCATTCTGCTACATATTTGATAGATAAATTGCTCTATTATTGTCTTATTATTAAATATATGTATTGTTTTTTTATTAAATGTACTTTTAAAAAGCACCAAAATAATATTTATTAAGTTAATTACTAAATAAAGTAGCTACAATGTTCCTGAAGCTACTCGCTCTAACTTGACTTTTTGATATCACAAAAAAAATGTGAACTTTTGTTCCCATTCTATTTCCCAGAAGTGTTGGTCTAAAAATCTAAAAAAATCTCAATTATGTACATTGATGAAAACCAAAATGGTTCACAAGGAATTTTTGTCAGATTAATTTTTTTATTGTTGAAAAAGTACATATTTTTATACATTATTTATAAGTTCATGTAGTGTTTTAAATAAAAGCTCTTAGTGCATAGAATAACAAACGATAAATTATTTTTAAAATATTGCTTTAACTTGATTACTGCAAAAAAAAAAATGTTGTGCCGCACATATAGCTGGGTACTAGATACCTGAGAAACAATGAAATATGTGAAAATTCACACTTCACATCAATTTTTTATTAGTTTCAACATATTTGGTAATTATTATATCATAAACTGCAGCCACAAGTATTTTTACAAATTCCTGTATATTCGTCTATTTTGAAATTTATTACTGTATATCTGCGAAACCCTGAACTGTGGAAAAAAATTCACTTCACATCTATTTTTCAATTTTAGTTTCAACATTTTTTACTAATAATTATATCACAAGCTGCATCCGTAAGTCTTTCGAATTTCAGGTATAATATTTTCCTTCATTTTGACAGTTGTCAATGTTTTAATATTAATGTTAATGTTAAGAGTTTGAAGTTTACAAACTTCTAACATTATGCATTAAATAGTTTCTTACACTTATACACTAAATTGGAGCTATGAATGGTTATACGCATTTGTGTAAAACATTCTTACTCGTTGGCATTAACACTAACAGACCAATTCTGTAACTCAGTTACTATGATCATAGTAACTAAATATGTCTATGAGCAAGGTCAGTTACTATCATGAATGAAAGTCATTATACTTTTCATAATATTTTATCTTGTAGAAAATTTACTACACAGTAATTTTTTACAGAATTGATCTGTATGAATTAAGTACTATCTACTAAAACATGAGTTATGAATGGTACTTTACAGATTTTTATTTGTTTTTGAGTGATGAACTAAAGAGAAATAACCATATTTTCTATTTAGTTGACTTAGTTTCAAAATTAATTACGCCCAAACCCATCTATCCTGAAGATGTTGCATGTTACATGGTAAAGATTATTCAAGCTCGGACATGTCTATCAGTGTTCCAAGTGAAATTATAATTGTTTAAATCTTCATTGTTACGAAGAGATTTTCAATACTTTTCTAATCTATGGCAATGGGTAGTAAAATATGGAAATATAAACAAAGCATCTTCAAAAATTGAGCGATTATTTGAATTTCGCTTTGAGGATTTAGAGAACATGCACATCCTAGATTGGATCATCGCGCCATTTTTTGCAGAAGGTGAAAACATACAAGGTGTCTCAAAAGAAATTTTATATTTAGTGGATCGATTAAAAAAAAAGTAAGCCGTATATATAAAAAATGTTTATTAATTATTAAAATACACTTTTTGGGGATTTATTTCTTAAAAATAATATCGTCTAAATGTAGACCCTCGCGTTCTCGGCACTCATTTAATCGAACAGTAAAATTACTTATGACGTCTCGGCAAGTGGACTCAGGGATGGCTGCCATTTCGTGACGGATATTTTCTTTCAAATGCGCCAGTGAAGTCGGTTTATTGGCGTAAACTTTAGATTTAAGATAACCCCATAGGAAAAAGTCCATAGGGGTTAAATCTGGACTGCGTGGAGGCCAATTTATGTCACCTCACCTCAATCACCTGATTTACGAAATTAAGCCTCTGACTGGCATCTTGGGGCTTTAATTCTTGCACCAATTGAATTTTGTAGGGGTGCAGCTTTAGGTCTTTGTGCATAATGCGATGTAATGATGATCTATGCACATTTAAAGCACTTGCGCGCTTCCGAATTGAAAGGTTCGGGTCGTCACAAACAGACTGATTAACATTCTCCACGTTTTCTACCGTTCTTGATGACCTAGGTCGCCCGGATTTTGATTTATCCAGCGTTGTACCAGTCTCTTCAAACTTTTTAACCCAATGTCGAATGAGAGGAATGCTTGGTGCATCATTTAAGTGGCGAAAAACTCGAATACTGCAGAATTTTCTACGCGCTACAGTCGCCGAATCACCGTTTTTGTAAAACTCTCGCACGCATAACGCGCGGTCTGCTCCCGAGAAACGCTCCATAGCGACTGAATTCCCAAGAGCCAGGCTACCGATTGACATAACCCCCGCGCCCCTCGGATACGTTGCGTTCACGCAGTAAGCTAAATAAATATAAAATTTCTTTTCAGACACCTTGTAGAATGTTACAAGATGAACTTGTTGAATGGTAAGATGATCTTGAAGCTAAGACGTTTTTTAAAAATGTGACTTTACGTTACCTTTGGACTAATGTAGATTTTGAATAAAAATATCCAGAACTTTCTGAAATCGTAATTGTAATTAATTGTTCTTAAATTAGTATTTCACTCAAAATTGCTATTTATATTTTTTCGAAAAATACATGCATATATTATTTATAGGTAAATATTTGTTTAGTGATATGTTTTTTCGAAGTCTCAATATTATATCACTATGCGAGTCAGAGTATATGTATGCCAAATTTCAACACTGTAGGTTCAGCCATTTGACTACAATTATTATCGAACCGACAGACACATGAGTGACGGTACAAGAGTTTCTTTGTTATATCTTCATAACCATAAAAAAAGAGTATCATGGAAGCTATGCGCCAAATCTGTAAATAATCAATAGTTTATAAACTCTCTTGAAAACCACCAATATAATAAAAACTTAACATAGATCACATGTAAATCTGTAGAGTAAAACTAGTTATCGAAGAAATATCATTAATACAATAGACATATAAACACAGAAACCCAGCAACATACAAAAAGTCAGACCCGTTGAAACGTTGTTGAAACATTTGAAAGGAACGTTAAAATCGATAATCGATTACAATTCTTTATCTTAAAGACGTATGACAAAGCAGACTCTTGATGTATTTTTAATTTATTCATCAGTTGATCTCCCGTCAATGCTCCTAAAATAAGTATCATTAAGAAGATCAGGAAGAGAAGAACGAGTCGAAGGTTAATAGAAAGTCAATTTGAGTAATATTCATTTGATCAAATATAAAACGCTTTGAGATGCATTAAGGATGGTATCAACACGCATATAACTTTGAATATCATCACAAAAGAAGTAATTGAGTGGAACTACCGCAGTTCCATTCCAAATGTTGCCCGTATTATAGAAATTCAAACAAAATAATTAAGAGGTGAACTTATTAAACAACGAACTCTGCACTGTGTTCCAAAAAAGCTAAATTTATTTAACCCTACGCTAGTCGCACGGTCTACAGTTGTCGACCGCTATTATAAAAATTTATGTGAAGTGTGAATCTTCACACATTTCTGGGTTTTGCAGGTATTTAGTAACTGAATGATGATTATTTGGGATGCCAAAACAAATTTTATGTCAAAATATTTTTTTATGAATTTTAATTCGAATGCCTAATACCATTATTTAAGTTTCTAAATATGTACAGTATTTTATTTATACAGCAAGGTTCAGTAAGATTTTTAAAATTGCGCCTATGGCTTCCATTGGTTGCTTATATCATAAGTCCCTCCCTCTGATTTCGTCACAGAATTAAATTATAATTTCAACACTTCCCTCTGGTTATTAAATTTACGCTTTTAAAAAATAAATGCAACATTTACCAAAATATAACGAATTTTGACAAAATAATTTAAACAAAATAGAAATGCAAAAAAAAAAAAACAATAAAATTAACAGGATTCGAACTCTGCAACGTTCGCACTGCAATTTACAAAGTGCGTTACGAAACCATCTGAGCTACCAGAGTTTCTTATCTGAAGTGTTCCATAGCGAATTATATATTTAACATATTTTAGTTAAAAACACAAAAAATGCGTTATTTTCTAAAAACATAATCTGATCAAAAATTCCTGTTGTACTATTCCGGTTCACACCAATGTACATTACTTAGAATTTTTTCAGATTTTTAGTTTAAACCATCTAGGCTACAGGGTGTGGGACAAAAAATTTTTTGCACAATTTTGGCAAAAATCGCATCAAAATAATTTATTTTGCAAAAATAAAATTTTGATCGTTAATCCACGTACTAAGGGCTTTCATTTGATACCCTACTCAGAATTTAAAAAAAATATTTTTTTTTTTGATGAGCACATTATTGTTTATATTTTTAGGGGGATATGTTTTTTAGATGTTTTAGTATTTTTCCTATGTGTGGGTCAAAGAGTTGTATAAGCATGCCAAATTTCAACTCTCTAGGTTTAGCCGTTTGGCTACAATTTTTACCGAACAGACAGACAGACAGACAGACAGACAGACAGACAGACGACAAAATGACGGTATAAGGGTTTTTTGGTCATACCTACAAAACCCTAAAAACTGTTACAAACCTATAAAAAACATATTTATTTTGTTTGTTTTTCCGCCACAAAATTAACAAATATTTCAATAAAAAATGTTTTGTATACATATCATAAAGTATATTATATGATATCGATGAGGTGTCTGTCAGATGTCCTTCCAGAAGTTTTTTGCGTACCCGGTGACCTAGAAAGTTGAAATTTGGCATGCGGTTTCCTGGAAACATTCTCAGGATTGGAAAAAATCCTAAAACTAGAAAATTTAAAAAGGGAGCGAGCCCAAAAATGTTACTTTTGTAGCGATCCCGGTACGTTACTTTACAACGTACCATTTATTGTCCATTAGGTAGCGAGCCTATGATATAATATAAAGTCTGATCTCAAACTGAAATGAGATTTCTGACTAAAGGAGTTCGGGTAGTAGGCGTGAGTGTTATCCAGGGTTCATCATTACGATATGTGAATTAAATTAAATGTATTAGTGCACTTACCAACCGACTGATCAGCCATCTTGTTATTAGTCTACATCTTAGCTGTTCACTTAGGTTTCTTAAAGCTGAAAGTTTACACAAGACGGTTTAAAATTAATGAATTTGATTTATTAAAAGTAATATGTACAATTAGTTTAAAAGATTAAAATATAGGTAAAAATAAAGACAATGATTAATTCAAATAGAATCGGATAGACCACCAGAATGCCGACACGGTGCCTCTAAGAAACAACTTAGATGTTAATGCTAACCGGAACGAATACTGCCTGATCTGGACTTCAGAGAGACGTGTGTTTTTATAAGTATATCTAGGAAGAAGGGTTTAAGCATTGTTCAAGGAGATGCTAGTGTTCATGGTTGTTAAGCAAATAACTCCAAGCAAAAGTCTCCTTGAACAATGAACCATTTAAAAATATATTTTTAAAGTTACGTGCTGAAACGTAAGGTGTCTAATTTTCTATTATTTGAATTCTCAAAAATATGTACCCTATACAAAATCCCAAAAAATGCCTTTCAAAGAAATTCTCGCGACGGGTGGTTTGTGAAAGTTGGTTCATTGTTCTGGTGGACTGACAGATTCGTTACACCATGCTACCTTAATGGAATAAAAAATTAAATTTGGTCGATTGCGTTGAAATTCAATATCTGCGGGCGTTCGAGACTCCTAAATACGGCCCTGTTATTAGTTTTCCGAAACTTTGATTATCTACTCCGAAATCGATACCAGAATGATAACTTAAAATTCCAAAACCGTTTTTTACTTTTATTGGGGTGTTTTTTATTGACGAACACAATCCGGTTTAGGGTTTCGTATGCCTATCTGCTTGTAGGCCCTGCCTGGACTTTTTAAACTTAGTTCAAGTTCTTCTGTACTGACTTCTTTACTATCATAACCTAATCTGACCCAGTTTTTAGGTTCTTAGTAGTTTTAGGTGTATTATTTACCATTAAGACAGAGTTTTTAATTTATAAGATTTAAAAAGAGTTTTCTTACGTTTATTTTCTAAAATATAGTAGGTAATTTTATTTCTGATCTAGTCAATATTTCTTTTCTGATCAAGTCATTATTTTTACCGATCAATTAATTATTTTCGTTATTAAAATAACGACAGCAAAATAATTAGTAATGAAGTTTTATAATGGTAGTCTGCGGCTTATTTTTATCAAACCTCTTATATTGTTATAGATTCGTGTATAAAACCATATTTCTGCTGATTTTAATATGTCTGCGCAACACTTGCGTCTAGTTTTAATCGACTACCCAACAAAAACTACTTAGCAAGTGATAGTGAAATTTCTTCCGTGCTTATATAAAAGATGTCAGTATGGAATTAAGATGATTAAAGTGCAAGCTTTGCGTTAAGCTTGAAACTATTCATCTTAATAGATGATAGTATTCGTACTTGTTTACTTATAATTGTACTTAATAGCATAAATTGGTGGGATTTAGTATTTCCTATAGGAAATAATTGAGCATATTCCTGAATATATTCGGGAATATGCTTTGATACTTACGATATATTAACGTGTCTTGACATGTCATTAGCTAGATCATTTGCTGCAGGAACCTTTATAAATAAGCTTCAAGTCGAACGTTGCCAATGCGCCGTAACCTATTAGCACATCCAAATTCTAAATCTCTGAAGAATATACCTTTGATCTCAAGTCAAATACGAGTAACTGTTGAAATTTTAAACTTAATATTCCGACGAAAGTCGCTAATCTAATACCAAAAGTTAACTTTTAGAAGAATCACAGAAGACAAAATTTATTAAATTTATTGTAAGACAGCGTTTCTCAACCGGGGGGCCGTGAAAGCTTCGTCGGGGGGCCGCGGAGTCATATAAAATCGAAGCATGAAATTATAATAGAAAAACGCTCAATTTTACAAGATATATTCATAAATATATGACATTTATATTCATTAAAATATACCTTTTAAACTTAAATAAAATAAATTATACTTATTTTGACAACTAATTTAAACTAATTAAAACGGTTCGCGTTGGAGGTACTTCAAGTACTTTCAAGGAGGTACGACTTGAACTTGCAATATTTTTTGTTATGCTCCGAGCTACTGTTAGCTAAAGAGTAAGGATGCGAAAGTGTTCAAAATGGAAAGCATTAGCCCTCCAAATGAACCCGTAAATAAAAAAATTAACCTGTATAAAATTTTCGAGAGATAACTCCATTATACTTCCAATAGTAATTTTCATCCCTTTTTGAAATCTCAGAATTATCATTGATAGCCCAAAAGTCATCCTATTATCACCTCTGTCCTCCCATTTTACCATATAGGCCGTGTCTCCAACGCTATAGCTCTGAAATTTTAATAAATCCTCAGCCAAAATGTATAACTATTTATATAAAGATATAAAGTAACAAAATATAAACTATTTTAGATCATGTAGTACCAAGTTACTCCCAAATTCAACGTTATAGTTCATCTTAAATAATAAAAAATAGTGTATTGGGCCCGGTAGTTCAATTTCAACCATCTGTATACTATTGATAAAATATTAATATATGTGTTTATTCTCATAAAGAATTATTTTAAGCAATTCTGTTCCTTATGTATTAATTGTTAATGACTATATTCCTTAATGAGCTTTATCAGGATTAGCCATCTTGATATGTAATGACACGTGATTTTTGCAAGTGGCGTTTTCATTTTTTTTCTGACGTTTTTAGTTATTTTTAAGTGATAAAAGTGCAGAAAATACTTGAAATAGTGTGTTATAATGTGGACTTTAGTGTTTGGAATACATGAAGACCAAAATTGGAGCGACTGGAAAGGTATTTGTAGAAATTTTTGTTAATTTTATAATGTAAGTCATTGTTATGTAGAATGTGCTTCTATAGACAATATAGAAACACATACATGCATGCACTATCGGCTATAACTAAAGAAACAAAACTATTTTTTAAATCATTTTCATAAATCCCGATTATTGACTAAATGAATATTGAATTATATTGGTATAGCAACAACAATTTATAAATTAGAACCTGCTCTTAAAAATATTTGTTGTACTGGTACAATAAATAAAATAATTAACTTTCTGCTGCAGCAGACCATCTGCATATATCTTTTGTAAGACTTAATAATAAAACAATTTTTTGTGGTTAAATTTTTTCCTTTGCTCTAGCTCCCGTTCTTGTCCCGTGACAATATGTATATATATATATAGGGGGGCCGCAGACAATATTTAAGTTATTTTGGGGGGTCCCATGCCAGAAAAGGTTGAGAAACACTGTTGTAAGATATTAAATGAAAGCTCTTAACTAATCGTACGTAATTGGTGGTAAACTTGTTGGATGGCAGGTTTAGAAATTTCAAATATTACCAAAAGTTAACTTTTAGAAGACTCAGGACAAAATTTATCAAATTTATTGTAAGATATTAAATGAAAGTTCTTTACTAATCGTACGTTGGTTATTGGTGGTAAACTTGTTGGCTGGCAGGTCTAGAATCTGAAATAACATGGTGTGGAGAGAGTTGAAATTTGGCATGCTTCTACAACTCTTTGACCCGCACATAGGAAAAATACTAAAACATCTAAAAAACAAATCCCCCCTAAAAATATAAACAAATATGTGCTCATCGAAAAAAAATATATTTTTTAAAATTCTGAGTAGGGTATCAAATGAAAGCCCTTAGTACGTGAATTAACGATCAAAATTTTGTTTTTGCAAAATAAATTATTTTGATGCGATATTTGCCAAAATTGTGCAAAAAAAATGCCTCATACCCTGTAGCCCAGATGGTTTAAACTAAAAAACTGAAAAAATTCTAAATAATGTACATTGATGTGAACCGGAATAGTACAACAGGAATTTTTGATCAGATAATGTTTTCGGAAAATAGTGCATTTTTTGTGTTCTTTGGTTGATGTACAAACGTTATAGTTATGTAACACACTATACTAGAAGGTGTATCCTGGTCTAATGTATAGCTTGCTCGCTTGCTACGCAGCAAACTATGGTTCGCTTGCGGGCAGAGGAGACAATTTTATTTCCCTTTTTTTCCATTTTTATTTTGTTTAAATTATTTTGTCAAAATTCTAGTTATATTTTGGCAATTGTTGCATTTAATTTTTAAGAGCGTAAATTTAATAACCAGTTGGAATTGTTGGAATTATATTTTTATTCTATGTGTCATGTATACGAAACCAGAGGGGCGGAACATATGACTTAAAACAAACAATAGAAGCCATAGGCGCAATTTTCAAAATCTTAATGAACCTTGCTATATAAAAAAAATACTGCACATATTTAGAAACCTAAATTTTGATATTAGGTATTCGAATTAAAATTAACAAAAAATTATTTTAACATAAAATATGTTTTTAAAGCTAAGCTGTTAGATTTACAGACGATAAATTATTTTAAAAATATCGTTTATTTTGCCGTGATTACTACAAAGCAAAATTTGTCCTATACACTTAGCACTTCACTTATTATTCTGGTCATGTACATATATACGAAACCCTGCAATGTGTGAAATTTCACATCAATTTTTAAATAAATTTGGACGTAACTAACGTTACTTATACTAAAATCAATAATTATAAAAGCTTTTACATTTATTGGAATATTTTTATAAATATTACTATTTTTTGTATCTAGTATACGCTTCCATAACAATGTATGAAACATATTTTTGGATACCCATCAAGTTATAATAATAATAATAATCTTTATTTTTATAAACTTATTCCTGATAACAATTAAATTAATAAGAAACTTATTTCATTTATCTGAATTTAAAATTGTAGATTTTGTAAAGAGCTAAATACAATAAAGTTTCATAAATAAAAACATCTATTATTTAAACCTTCTTACATTATTGAAATTTATTTCATTTAAAAATTGATCAACCGATTGAAAATATTTTCTGCGAGAGCTATTGACACAGAAGTTTCTAAATAACTTAAAAAAGTTCAGAAAAGTTATACATTATAACTTTTATCATCATATTTATTTCATTTCTTCATTAGTACCAATAATTAAATAAAAAATTGTACTTGTTCACTTTTTATTAAATTATTAACTTAATTATTATAAATTAATAATTTTTACATTGATTAAGTTATTAAAATGCGTTTTAAAAATAATTTGTTATGTAGAACGAGTTGAACAGGACAAAAAACTAAATATCAAATTATAATGCCGAGTTTACACTAGGCTAGTAAACGGGATAGCTACTAGGTTTAGTATAGCTAGCGCGTTCACTATACCAGTGTTTCTCAACTAAAAACGCACCGCGGGCCAGTAAAAGATATAAGTTCTTCACGCAGACTACTAATAATAATTCTTGGTTCATTTTTTGCAAAATGTGCTAAAAATATTTAATGTGCTACTAAACACATTTATTTTGTTTGTAGAAAATCACAGAAAGTTTGCAGAAAATAAGCAAAATATAAATTATTTACATAAAAAATATGTATAAAAAATAACAAAAAAAACTTCAAAAAACACATACAAAAACTTTCGCGGACCACTAAAATTTTTCTACGAACCACCGGTGGTCCACGGACCACCTGTTGAGAAACACTGCACTATACTTTTCCTTAACTAGGATAGTAGGTGTTTACATACAACACGGTACTGTACTATCTCGTTAACTCTACTATCCCAGTACCAGGATAGCAGGTGCATACAAACGAAGTGGCTCTTACGGATTGACTGATTTTCAAAAACAGGACAGCATAGGCAGTGGATCGCTTTCTTCAATGCTTAGGCTAATTTTTATTTTCCTCCGACGTCGACAAAGTTGATATTTTACGCTTTCTTTTTTCCTAATTCTGCGCCGGTCGCATTAAGAGGTGAAGCGAAGAATTTTTACCCCCAGGGGTAGGGGACGTTTCATCCAAAAATAGATAACCACTTTCTACCGCATAAGGGGTATTTTAAGTGTTCTGAAAAATTGCTAATCTTAAGTTTTTGCAATTTTTTAGGTGGTACAACGAGAAAAATCTATGCTCAGGAGTAGAATGAAGGTCGCAGAATACTTTTTTCCCGATTTTCCCTACCTCTTACCGGTTTGCGACGAGTTTGTCAGAAAAGAAAGAAACAATATATGGCACAAATATGGTATCGATACGTGGCACATTGAAAATAAAACCTACCGGTACACCACATCAGGTAGTTTGAGAAGCACTAGTCTATAGTCATGCCAAAAATTTGTATAGAATCAACACAAGTTATATTCGAAGACAAGGTCACACAGACACTGTCATTTTCTTCTGGTGTGGTGTTGAAGAGCATTAAAAACGTTTTATTCTGATTAAGAACCAGTTTATTATTTTCGAACCAATTTGACATGGATAGAATGTTATTTTTAGTAGCGCTAATTAAGTAACACAGATAATACCCTGCAGGCAAAGGTGTTATCTGTAAACTGGGTAACTATACCTTCCTGAACACAATTAAGAAAGTCATTTACATATAGTAGATCTAGAAGAGGTCCAATTACATTACCTTGTGGAACCGTGCAGGATAGAGTTAACGGAGAGGAAAAAATATTGTTCAGATTTTTTAAGACAACAATAAAAGAAATCTTGCTAGTACAAAAATAACTAAATTAGAAAAAAGTTTTCGAATACTTCGAATCGCCCTACAACAGATGTAGGGCGGATGATAAGAGGCTAGAAGGTGATTAGTTACATTATATTTCACAGACTAAAATAAATAATACGTTACGATAAGGTGCAAACCTCACAAAAAAAAAAAAACAGTTTAATTCGACAAGTTCAATTGCCTTCTCACAGGGTTAAAAAAAAACTGTAGACTTTACGAAGGCGTTATATGGCGGTTTCTTCTCTGCAATTGTTCCTGCAGAAAGAAACCTAACTTGTCATTCTGTGTGTCACTCCACATTAATCATGCCATTCAGCCAACGCAGTGGACAGATATCTCTATGACTGGGTGGTTGTCATTGTGTGGGCAGAACGACAAACCTAGAGGAATGAATAAAACTAGGAAATATATATTGGCAATGAATCATGTACATAAAAATAGCCAATTTTTATTAGTACGACTTCTTACTTCTCTATTGAATTGAAGCTATCAAGTATTTTAATTGAACCGTTCATTCATTTCATTAATCATAATTAATAATCGCATCTTCAGGAAGCAATTCAGAGGAACTATAAACGTCTTTCACTGTTTATTATTAGTGATTTGATATTAATATACTAATATTTATTACACGCTCTTTGACTAAACATAATCTCTAGTTTATAACATAGTAAAGATTCACTTAAACTTAATATAAACATTGATATGAGATTTTTGCTATGAGTGGTCTTGTTGAAAGATGGTCAGGGTCGTTCTTAGAAATGTTCCGGTTCAAAGGTTATTTTGACGAATGATATTGTTTGTTGAGCAGAAAATAAAATCACATCTAGTTCAGCGGCGGTACGTTGGTTTTTTATTTTAATTTAACTAGTAGTGTGTTTATTAACAGGGCTTGGCTCATCCATTCGCACGTGCTAAAAAGATTTTACCAAGGGTTGACTAACTGCAAGCTTAACAATATAGAAAATGTCTGTTTAACAACAATAATATTGTTATGTGATAACAATATAACACAAATTTTCTTGTGATTGTATGTGTTAAGTAAAATATCTAAATATTGGACTGTCACTAATTATTTTAAAATACATACATTTTAAATGACCCTAGCAACACTGCTTTCTACATCCTGCAAATCAAATAGGTGGCAGATGATTTGCAGGCGGGAATGGACTCGATTTCACTTCGGTAGGAGGCTTTCATACCACTCAAAACACCAACTCTCTGGACTACAAGCTTAACTTTATACCTTGGATACAGCATTCTAAGCTCTCCTTGACAGAGATATTCTTCTCAGCAATATTTGAAAATTCGATCACACACTCCTGTTTGGTCTCGATATCCAGGAGGGTTATATCGGCTTAGTGACTGTCAGTAACCTCGAGATGGGGAAGGATTGCAATAAATGCGGCACTTGGAATTTTCTACTACAGTTTCTATGTCAGAAGGGATGGCATAATCGGTATCGGGTCAAAACCATAGACATGTCTAAGATGGTAACAGAGCACGCGGTGAGCAGCATTATGTCGAGATACGTAGCTCGATGCTGCAAGAGATGGACACGCAAACAGAATGTGCATAATGGTTTCTGGATGGTGGTAGCAAAATCTACAGAGTGTGGACTCCGCCATTTGGTATATGTGGTCCCTGTATGCCAATGTATTTATAACACTATCCTAAGACGCAAGTACAAAATCAATTTAGATCTCAAACCAGCCGACTTAAGAAACGAGAACGTCAGTTTGGTGGATCACTCTAGTCTGACTTATCCACAGTCTGACTTGTTAAAATAGCGTCTCACTTCCGAAAGACAAATGATGAGCAAAAAAAAGGCCCTCACCCCCCAAACACAAGTGATGAGCAAAAAAAAACAGGTCCTCACCTCTCAAATACAAGTGATGATCAAAAAAAAGGTCTCCTCACCTCTCAAGTACAACTGATGAGCAAAAAAAGGTCCTCACCTCCCAAATACAAGTGATGGGCAAAAAAAAAGGTCTTCACTTTCCATTGTTTTTAATGACCAAATATATACACAATGGCAAGTGCCCCGATGCCAGGCCGTTCCTATGGCTCTGCCTCCCATTGACGATTTTTCGGGCCCCCTTTCGACTTGGGCCCTGTGCCTGTGCACCTCATGCACCTGCCTAGTTACGGCATACATGCAGCTTAAAAACAAACTGAGGATTTTACACTAATGAGACCGTCAATATACCGTAGCGAAGCACGGCTACTCAGCTAGTTCTCTTATAAAATGGCAGTTGTTATCTAATTTAACCAAGCTCGTAACTATTATAGTTCTCGATATAATAAAAATGGACAAATTAAAATAAACATGCTCTACAGCAGCGTTTCTCAACAGGGGGGCCGCGGCCCCCTGGGGGGGCGTGAAGGCTTCGTCGGGGGGCCGCGAAGTCATACAAAATCGAAACATGAAAATATAATAAAAATGCACTCAATCTTGCAAGATATAAATTTTATCCATATTTATTAATATCTTACTTTTATATTCATAAAAATATACCTTTCATAACATATATAAAATAAATATTCTATTTATTTTTATACATAATTTACTTATTTTGACAACTAATTTAAACTACAGGCTATTTCAAACGTTTAATTTGTCACTAGTTAACTTTATAATGAGTAAATGGGCTTTTACTAAACAAAATTATCAAAAGTTTCATTCAATTGATAAAAATTACTAGATATGAAAATATAGTTCCGCTTTAACCAAATAAACAGACTATAATTAGACTATAGCAAGGTAAAATAAACTGTATGTGTCAGTTGATGAGATTCTCTGACAATCGTTCGCGTTGGAGGTACTACAAGTATTTTCAAGTTGTACTTTGAAGTAGGTACGACTTGAAAGTGCAATATTTTTTATTATATATTTTTTTAATTGCTCTCCGAGCTACAGATAACTCAACAGTAAGGATGCGAATGTGTTTAAATTAAAATGGAAGGCACTTTGAACACTTGTAAATAAAAATACTTTACTTTCAAGTCGTTATAGGGAATATAATCGTCATTTAAAAATGTCACAGTTTTTTGTCAACCGTAAAAGATATTAAAAAAACGTAAAAGTTGTTGAAAAGCTCTATCCAAAGATATCCTATATGAAATACGTTCCCATTTAAAAATTCGAAATTGTCCTTGATATCCTGTACTTCCGGTTTTTTTCCAGAAAATTTCAATACTACCATTCAATTTTGTGGATAAATTTTAGTTCAAAATTTTTTTTGCTCACACGTCGTTTTTTCGAAAAAAATCGTGTTCGCATTATCTTGATACACCATAGTATAGGGGGGCCGCAGACAATATTTATATAATTTCGGGGGGTCCCAGGCCATAAAAGGTTGAGAAGCACTGCTCTACAGCATACATTATTGTGTCAAGGTCTATACTTCTATAGCGTATAATAAAACAGGAAATATATAGTACTTAAAAAAAAACCTTACACATTGATATAAATTCGATTTCCATTAAATTGAACAAATCCCGAATAATTTTAGGAAAAACTTAACAAGTACAAAAAGTCATATAATGAGAGCAATTCATGGAAATGAAGGAAAAATAAATTACCATTACCAAGTAAATGGGTCAGTTTTATGCCAGCAGCAGTCATTTTATAAATTGTGCTTAGTATTTCTATAAATAGAAGTAAATCTGTACATTTATTGCAGTAAATATAAAATAAGGCTTGTCAAGGTATTTCAACAATTTTAAATTAACCGTAATATTATTACATTTGTAGTAGTTTCATTGTTTTGTAGATGATGAATAAATTAGTATTTTTATTTTCTAAGCCTTCGTAGGTAAGACCAAGAGCCATGTACGGTAGAAATTCTGGCCAAGTGGTTGTAATATCCGGAGTTTGGAAATTTGGCACGTATACACAGATATTTAACCCGTATAAAAAATATACTTTGACAGTAAATACACTTCTGTATCTTTTGATATGTTGCGTACATATCAAAAGTTTAAAATCTTGAGGTCCTAGTTGACTTGTAAACATATTTTGAAACAAAACAAATTTTTGAAAATTTTTCATAATTTGTTTTATTTTTTGAAAACTTTAATAAATTCTAACTAAAAAATGGTTAGGGATAGAAACATGCGGTTTGAATTTTTAAAATTCTCCTACACTGTTTAGTCCTATAAAAAAATTGGGTTTTAATAAACCAGTTTTTAAGTTTTGTATGGGCAGTAATCCAAAAACCTTTGAAAATGGCCAAAAACCGAGAAAATAAGGGGGATAAATATTTTTGTCTCCGATTTTATTGAAAATTGGTATAAATATGTATTTTTGGTCATAGATCAACAAAATTTGGTCCATTTTGAAGTTTGGGCAAAATTTTTGGAATTATTGGCGAAAAACTGACCCAGATCGGCTCTAACTCAAAAACTAGGAAAGCATGAATTTTTTTAAATATATTTTTCATAATCCTCACCCAAAAATTAGCTTATAACAGTATTTTAGGTAAAATTGGAGTCAAATAATTTTGACCAAAATTTTAAAAGTGTTGTAGATTTTTTTAAAAAAATTTGTTGGTAAATTGAAATACTTATATATTTTTAGCCTTAAAACAGAAATTTTGACATTTGCAGCAAAAATAACACAGTCCACAATAAGGCTCAGAACCGATTAAATGTTAGCCTGACTCCTTTGTTTAACTATCTTTATAAACTAATACTTACTTCTTATCTATATCAGCAATTCCCAAACTGTACCGCGGAAATATTCCAATATTCATCCAATTGCGTTAGTTAGACCAATGTTTTGACTTGGGGCGCTACAGAAAAATTAAGATACATTGGTATATACAATTATTATAAAATGTGAACCAATTCTTTCAAAGCCGAAAGGCACGAAATAAATTTATTATTATTGTATAGATATTAACTGTGCTAATTCAATTGATCAATAATATTAACAAATTATTCCTGTAGATATTCTGTGACAAGTTAGCTAGTTTTTTAATATAACCTAAGTAGAGTAACAAAAGTCTATTTTCATTAAAAATTGGTCTGCTTTCTAACATTTTAGGGAAACAAATTGAAATTTCCTCATTTTTCAATACTGTATTAAACTCAAATCCGCATTTTGTTGGCATGGATTAGTGGAAAATATCCTGAGGATCAGTACCGGACTAATCATAGTTTGATCATAGTTTGGGAATCTTTGTATTATAGTATTCTCTTGTATTACTGTGTATTTATGGCAATATCGTTTTAGACAAAGGGATTTTCGTACTTGTCTAAGCAACACTGTTAAGCCCTTTGTGACAGGTACAACAACATTACCACTGCAAGACAAGTTAAAACGTTAAGTGCAATATGAACATAGCTTAATTTTAAGTAGTGGTACTTCAAACGTACGAGTTGGCTTAAAACATTTTCTGGAATAGCTTTATTTTACATCAATGAAAATGAGAAATCAATATCACTGCCATTATTTTCACCACATTTCATTCAAAATAATTCTTGGGCATCTATACACATTTGCCAAATAACATAAACTTGTTTTTCACAATCTTGGAATCTATTCTTGGAAATATATTTCAACTTCATTATCACATTCAGGTTCTTAGCAATAATTACCATCCTTTCAAAGTAGATTTTATTATCCTTCTTATCATTTTTGAGTCATTTTAATTCAGTGGTTTTCAATCGGTGTGCCGCGAGATTTTATGTGGCATACCGTAAGTTTTATAAAATAGTTCTGTAAACAATATATTTAAAAATACTGTATAAATATTGTATACTAGCTGGAGTACTGTAACTCTCCAAATATTCATCCAATCGAAAAAGTATATAAAACAAAAAAGATTTACTTTCTTATTATAAACAATTTTTGTCATACCTTTTTTGTTATTACATCAATAATAAAGGAGATCAAAAGTTTATTTATTAATGTAATATAATTAAAAAATGCATAAATTATTTCTGTACTAAAATTCACAATGTCTCGTATAATTTTGTATTTGATTTGTGAAAAATCCTGATGTGGTACAAGAAATAGAAAGTAATTTTGAGAATTTTCACTTCAATTTCTAATTAACCTAAAACTACCCAATTATCGATTATTATTATTATTACTTTAACCCTTTGAGTACGGATTTATTTGATCCAACTCAACAATAAGAAATGTGAGGAGGGATGAGGAGGGGAGTGGTGAGGAGCGCCACTATGCGAGCAGTTTCATGCGACACAGTGCGAGCTACTACTGTACGTGATAATAACCTCGTATAAATTGTTAAGTTCGAATGACGAGTCAGACTCGTCAACTGTAACTTTGGCTATACATACGGAACACGAGTCTCAGTCGTCAAATGTACCCAAAGGGTTAAATGTATTCCGTAAATGCGATTAATATGTAATACAGTAATACTTCGCCACTCGACGAAAAAGTTTCGTCGAATAGCGAGTAAAGTTCGTTCTGCAAAAGCGTCGAATAGCGATTTCGTCGAGTGGCGAGTCGAATTTCCCCATAAGAAATAAAGGGAATCATATGTACATATATACATATACATATAAGGAAATACATATATGTATATGTTTTTTTTTTGCTATGCTTGCATCTCTAGCCTTCTTTGAGCCCATAATTATAAATATAAATCATTTATTTTAACAAAAAACAAAAAGTTCATACCAGCACTAATTCTGAGTTGTTTTCGTCAAGATATCTAGGTGCGAACTGCTGGCCATGCGTTCATTTCGATTTGTTTACTAAAATATGTATCACGTGATCGGTACTCGATCATGCGTCGGATAGCAATGCTTCCGTCGACTCTCACTCTCGACATTTACATCGAATAGCTAAAAGGCAGTCGAGCTAGAAAACGTCAAGCTAAAAGGCAGTCGAGTGGCGGGGTATTATTGTACTCGAAAATAGCGCTCTATTCGAAATCGCGTTAATTGAATTTAATAAGCAATATCTAATCTAAATTAGTTTAAATATCCCACTGTTGTGCAAAGGTTTCTCTTGCTGCTTTTAATTTTTCCATAATAAATATAAAATACTCTAATTTGTTCTAAAATCTACAAAATACAAAGTAGTACAAAAGAGTAGGATAATTATATATATTTACAGCTCGGTAATCAAAAGTGTATTGAAAATAGAATATTGCAGTACGTAACTCACTTTATTTCTTTGAAAAATATTGTAAAAGGCTGGTTGTATAGACTTTCTTTCTTTCGTAAATTTGTTTGCATGGATACACATCTTGTTGTTCCTTTGAATTTGCATACTGCGCTCAATATCTGGATCTACATCTATGATTTTTTATTTCAAAATTTCAGCTGCGCAAAATATTCATTAAAGTTCATGTAACATCAACTTCTTTTTGCTGTCGTTGTTCAAAAATATTAAGGAGATCAGAATCACTTTATTATTTAGAATGTGCTTCCAGCAATTCGGAAACATGTGTCAATTTCCTCAAAGCCAACATGTCTTAATATGTGTTATTTCATCAGTAACAGCCGTAATCAGAGTTAAAAGAGGTGTACGATAGGGCGACACAATATTTCCAAAGTTATTCACGACCGCAGAACTGAAAACCTGGGAAAGTAAAGGAGTTTGATACACGGTGTAACGCAAAACCACTTAAGCTTAGCTGACGATATCGTTCTCGTATAAGATCGCATCAAAGATGCTGCCAAAATGCTAAAAGATCTAAGTGAAGCAAATTTGCCGCAAGATAAACACCCAGAAGACTAAAATAATAAAAACTCTCATCCTCAGTTATGGCCTCAGTTATGGAGACTAAACATCGACAACGTCGGAATAGACCACTTCGATGCATACAGATATTTGGACCATGAAATAGGAATAAGCAGAGATAATCAAACATGCGAGATCTCCAGAAGAATTTCCCAAAGATGGGCAGCATTTGGCAATCTCCGAAACACTTTCAATGACTACATCGCATTGTGTCTCAAAAGTAAAGCTTTTGAACTGTGCGTTATACCCGTTCTGACTTACGTTACTGAGACCATAACGCTAATAAAAACTTCAATAACTCAAAGAGCTCTGCATTATATTGCACATTACTTTAAGAAACAAAATACCAGACGCGGAAATTCGCAACAAAACCAAACTTACTGGCATATTTGTGAAAATCGTTACAATTAAATGAAGATGGGCAAGACACCTTGCCAGAACAGAAGACGGACGTTGGACTAAACGTGACCTCCAATGGAGACCTTGGGCAGATAAACGGAGCAAAAGAAGACCGCCTACTCGCTGGATTGATGGTATTAAACGCATTGTCACAAATTGGATGCAAGAACCCCAAGACCGGATAAGATGGTAAATGCTAAGGAAGGCCTATATCCAGCAGTGGATTGCAGCCGCTGATTGATGATGATGATGCACAGTCTAAATACCACCCTAAATGAAATTTAGGTTCGCGCGAATCTATATTTAGTAATTGAAGACCTGTTTAGACATCCAAATTAGTAATTACTAAGTCTGACTTTAAAACCCTTGGCTTCATATTCCGATCTTGCAAAGAATTTCGCCAACCCGCTAGCCTAATTCAACTCTTCAAAACTCTCGCCATTCGCCGGAATATGGGACTAAAATATGGTGTCCTCAATATGGTATTTACAGAGACAGACTAGAATCAGTGCAGAGACTAAATATTTGGTTTTTAAATATTTTAGAAACAATATGTCATTTTACATATGATGCGCGTCTTGCCCTCTATGATTTAGTGAGTTTAGCAAAACAGCGTGTATAAGTCGATATACACTGTGTTTATAAAATAGTTAATCAGATTATCGACTGCCCAAATATTCTGCAACTGATCAACTTCAACATACCCCAGAAGAATACTAGGCAAAACCGTACATTCTATATCAAGGGTGTCAAACTCATTTCAGTTCCGGGCCATTTTTCTAACAAGTAAAATTTAGGCGGGCCGCACGTTATGTACAGGCTATTCTAAACGTTTAGGCGGAACTAAATGGGAATTTCGTTCTTTAAGGTTGTCACGAGAAGGAACCTTGCTTGGATAATTTCAAGTCTAACGTTGGTATGTGAAAATTAAAAATTCCAACAGTGAAACCATGCCGACCGGCGTAGCGTAGTGGTAACACAGGTGCTCTGCGTTGCGAAGGTCTCGGGTTCGAATCCCGTTCAGGCATGGAAATTTTCTCAAATAAAAAAAAAATGTCCTTGCCACAGCAGCAAAGGCCATAAGATTAAAAAAAAAAAAAACAGTGAAACCATAGAGACGATGACGTTTATTAAAAATTTGAAGACATTTTCACATATTTTGAAGACAAAAAAAAAATAATAATAATAAATGGGAAATTTTTATTAAGAATGACAAAAAATTAAAATTAAATGACATTTTATAATAACAATCAATTTAATCTAGAATTTGCAATGTGAGTATGATTTACAAAGCTTAAACAAAATGACCAAAAGTCCAAATTCATAGATAAAAATTACTAGATTTCAAAATCTAGTTCCATCTCAACGTTTAGAAAAACTTATATTTATATTGTTACTTATTCTGTTTTTTATTTTTCTGAATATTTATTTGAAGGAAGTAAGGAAATAACATTTAAATAATAACAATTAAATTTTGCCAAAATATTTGCTTTATCGAACAACAAAACAAAAACGGGTCGAAATCAGCGTAGTGGTACTGTACACAGCAGTTGCACCTATAGGAAAGTGGTATTTGAAAGCTATGCTTACGAGAGTATTATTTGGAATCACGGGGAATCGCTGATCTACCGACTATCGCACGGCTAACTGCAACAGTTATTGCCTGACTATTGGTTTTCCGCCCTTGCCGAAGTCTTGACGCCGCACCCCGGACAGCTTCTGTCCCGAGTTATTTTCGTTCACATAAATGTTTATACTATATATAGCATAAAAAATTATTATAGTATAAGAAGTCATTACGGGCCGCTAAAATGCAAGTAGTGGGCCGCCAGTTTGACACCCTTGTTCTATATCAATAGTAGAACAACAAATGCAGAAATAAATTCACCCCTCAACAGAATCATGTTGTTATTTGATCAGTACGTCAATGGTTGTGATATTTTCTTCATTACATTTATTCAATTTAAATCAGAAGTGAAACAAATTGTAATTTAATATTTAAGGTTGTTTTTTTTCTTTTTTTTTTATGTAAATATCTGTACTTTACTTGTAACCTGTGTGAATTTCTAAAGGGAGTCACATCTCTGTTTAATTCTCCATTCAAATAATTTTAAAAAATAAATAAAATACAATAAATACACTGGCAATATGAAAAATTTAAGTTGAACTGTTTATGTAGAGAATTTACAAGATATTAAAAGAAAATTCCGAATGAAATGCTTGTTTTATTTGACATGATGAATGAAGTACGAATATCATTGAACATTTCGAAGGCATTTATGCATTTTGTTGGCGTTGGCATTGGTAGTAGAAGCTCGTACAATTCCAAAAGCTCGTATTGACATTCGATCTGGAAGCGGTCTCGTTGTCGCTACCGCCCACATGGGCGCCGGCCTGAGAATTATGTCAGGTTCACATATAAAGAACACATAACTAAATGAAACGGTTTTATTGCAATTTTTTTGTTATTTCATTGGTCGGAAAAGGAATTGTATGAATTTCAAATATATTATGAATGAAAATAATCTTTATATATATGGTCAATGATTATGATCATAACACGTAGTTGTAACATAAATTATGCCACGTATAACATACCATAGTTCAGCGTCTCTCAAAATATGTAACGTATTAGAATAGTTTATACCTGTAGTTTCACTTGTTATCGTTTGATGTTGATGGGGAAAATTTCGTGTCCTTGGTCCCTTCATGAAAGTAAAGATGATATAGACTATTACGCATATGGATATGGATGAAGCTTTATTTTAGAATGATTGAACCTGGTTGATAGTAAATAAGTGTAAATTAAATTAGGCTGTAAATGAAATAATGAAAATTTTGAAGATTTGCTCTAAGCAGTTACAAAATGACATTCAGAAATATTGTTATCAAAAAATTTATTTTGAAATTTGTCGAAATTAAGAATTTTCCATTTTATAACTCTAAAAAACGAAACCGATGTTGCCGCTGATAATTTCAAGAAAATGCGTTAAATATGAACGGAAAATATGGATTTCTTTTTACCCGCACGCACAAACATTTATTATAACTTTGAAACTACTTAACCGATTTTAATAAAACACAGAAAGAATTTTTTTTGTTTTATCTAAGAATGTCTCAAATAAAAGTTGTTAGTTATTGCTTTTATAGCAACTTTTGTTAAATAAATTTTTTCGAAATATTTTTCTGTTATATTCGCAAAAATCTTAATATCGACACGAGTTAACTCCCATTTCTAGTCAACCGATTTTTACCACAAGTTGATCAACTCATGCCATTGATGTCAAAAGCTTAAATATGAAGTTTCATAAAAATACTTTAAGCCGAATTTGCTCTGCACGTATACACAGACAGACAGACAGACATTATGCTAAAAATAGTCAAAACGTTATGTAGGGACATCAATTCGTGAAGATCCATCGAAATCTCGAAATGTCAAAATCGGTATGATCACAATACCTCCCTTATATATGTTGGCGGTCGGTAAAAAAGTATCTATTTTTAGGGTTTTGTAGGTATGACCAAAAAACCTTTATACCGTCATTTTGTCGTCTGTCTGTCTGTCTGTCTGTCTGTTCGGTAAAAATTGTAGCCAAACGGCTAAACCTAGAGAGTTGATATTTGGCATGCTTATACAACTCAAAAATACTAAAACATCTAAAAAACATATCCCCCTAAAAATATAAACAAATATGTGCTCATCAAAAAAAAAAATATTTTTTTAAAATTCTGAGTAGGGTATCAAATGAAAGCCCTTAGTACGTGGACTTACGTTTAAACTAAAAATCTGAAAAAATTCTAAGTAATGTACATTGGTGTGAACCGGAATAGTACGACAGGAATTTTTGATCAGATTATGTTTTCCGAAAATAACGCATTTTTTGTGTTTTTAACTAAAATATATTAAATATTTAATTCGCTATGTAACACTCCAGATCAGTAACTCTAGTAGCTCAGTTGGTTTTGTGATGCACTTTGTAATTTGCAGTGCGGACGTTGCAGAGTTCGAATCCTGTTAATTTTATTTTTCTCTGTTTTTTTTTTGCATTTTTATTTTGTTTAAATTATTTTGTCAAAATTCTAGTTATATTTTGGTAAATGTTGCATTTATTTTTTAAAAGCGTAAATTTAATAACCAGTGGGAAGTGTTGAAATTATAATTTAATTCTGTTTGACGAAATCAGAGGGCGGGACTTGATATAAGCAACCAATGGAAGCCATAGGCGCAATTTTAAAAATCTTACTGAACCTTGCTATATAAATAAAATACTGCACACATTTAGAAACTTAAATAATGGTATTAGGCATTCGAATTAAAATTCATAAAAAATTATTTTGACATAAAATTTGTTTTGTCATCCCAAATAATCATCATTCAGTTACTAAATACCTGCAAAACCCAGAAATGTGTGAAGATTCACACTTCACATAAATTTTTTCATACTTATGTGTAACGTTTCCATGGTCATGATAAGTACTGTGTGATGGCGGTCGGTCCTGTGGTGGCCACAGCTGATTTTTTACAGTATATTAGATAAAAACCGCTACAGAATTTGATATAAATTGGTATAGATTCTTACTAAGTTTATTTCAGGTTGTTAGTTTTGTATAAGTAATTTGTGATTTGTGGTATCTGTCCTGCTCTTAACCTGATTCTAAATTTCAAGCCATAACTATACGACAATGTAAAACATGCATCCAGAGAGTTGCTGGTCTGTAGCCCCGTAATCAAGTCGTTTTAAAGTATTTCATTCTTTGATTCTATTGTATAGAAAGTTGCAGACATTATATCCCATTTTATTACAGGCTTTAGACTCAGCTACCCAAACTCTAAGTGTAAAGCTTTACTTCCTTCATCCGACTGATTTAATATAATTTTGAAAACTAGTGCATTTAGTGTAGTTTTAGTTCCTTGTCCAGTTTCTCATTGTTGGTAAAACTGTTGTAGAACTAATCCAGGAAGTAAAGGATATAAGGAATTAAAACTAAGTTTATAGTTAATGTACAAAAAGTTGTAATAACACTTTCTAATTAGGAAAAGTCTGTAAAAGCACACTAGTTATGTGAGTGTCCTACCACGATAACAACAGTTTTCACGTGCTTTGAATGGTTATAACGTTCGAACTTATTGAAACATGCAATTGAAAACTACTGATATAACTAGATTTCACAGAACTAATGGCGGGATAGGGGCTGGTTGGCTACAGGGGCAAGTTTATACGGAGCTTATAATTTCCATATTTGACAACGCATATCATTGCAGGTGAATCTATAATTGTATTGTTATGTTATGTCAATATTTTGAGAATAACAGAGCTGGTGAGTAGTTGTGGTTACAAAGATATATTTTTTTAATTCTGTTTAGTTAGTAAAATGTCGACTTTTAGAGTTTTGTAGGTATGACCACCAAAAAACCCTTATAACGTCATTCAGGTGTCTGTCTGTACGGTAGAAATTGTAGCCAAACGGCTTAACATAGAAAGTTGAAATTTAGCATGCTTATGCAGCTGTTTGACCCACATATAGGAAAAATACTGAGAGTTCAAAAAAACACATCCCGAGATAAATATAAACAATTATTTATACAAAAACTAAATATTTTCAGTATAAAATGTGACATCTTCGAGCCTATAGGTAGTGGCCCTGCAAATCCGAGGATATCCGTAGATTACCCGCGGATATCCGCCATTTTTTCTGCGGATGCGGATAAATTATCATTTAAATCGTGCGGATGCGTATCAGATGCGGATTATATATCATATCCGCTTATCCGCGTGAACATAAAATCTTCGGGTGGACGCCTCTTCCTACGGTCTGACTGTCTGTCTGTCTGTTCGGTAAAAATTGTAGCCAAACGGCTAAACCTAGAGAGTTGAAATTTGGCATGCTTATACAAGTCTTTGACCCGCACATAGGAAAAATACTAAAACATCTAAAAAACATACCTCCCTAAAAATATAAACAAATATGTGCTCATCGAAAACAAAAATATTTTTTTTAAATTCTGAGTAGGGTATCAAATGAAAGCCCTTAGTATGTGGATTAACGATCAAATTTTTATTTTTGCAAAATAAATTATTTTGATGCGATTTTTGCCAAAATTGTAAAAAAAAATGTTGTCCCACACCCTGTAGCCCAGATGGTTTAAACTAAAAATCTAAAAAAGTTCTAAGTAATGTATATTGGTGTGAACCGAAATAGTACAACAGAAATTTTTGATTAGATTATGTTTTCGGAAAATAACGCATTTTTTGTGGTTTTTGGTTCACAAAGTGCAAAAGTTATACCAATGTAAGACACTCATATGCAAGGCGTTCGATAGCGTAATGGGTTAGAGCACTGCTGGTAAACGACGGGTTTCGAGTTCGAGTACGGAGTGAATTTAATTTTTTACGTTTTTTTTTTTTGCATTTTTATTATGTTGAAATTATTTTGTCAAAATTCTAGTTATATTTTGACAAACGTTGTATTTAATTTTTAAGAGCGTAAATTTAATAACCAGTCTTATATGATTAACAGACGATAAATTATTTTAAAAACATCGATCATTTTGCCGTGATTACTGCAAAGTAAAATTTGTCCTACACACTCAGCATACCGCCTTCACTTATTATATACCTGCGAAACCCTGAAATGTGTGAATATTCACACTTCACATCAATTTTTACTCTTCCCATAAAGACTTACTTCACGCTTACTTAAGTAGTTAAATATAGTAGAGTTTATATAACAGTCGTAGATACAACAATTTCTTTGGATTTATTGCGTTTATTAATTTAAAAATAATTATGTATCGCCTTATTATGCATTTTTGGAAATATTAGTAAAAATTAACCATGGTAATTTCCCACATTTAAAATCTCAAATAACATTTTTAAAAAAATAAAAATATCTTAAAATTCTTGAAATCGTCATATATAACTTTCATCTTTTACAGATTGGATAAATTTAAGAAATTAGTTTTATTATTAAGAACTTATTTTTTTTTAATTTGTTGATCTTATAGGGCTTTCCTTGTTATTTATTGGTCATAAATAGAGACCAGTAAAAATATGCAACGGTACTTTTGCCATAGGCGTGTAATTTTAAACTTTATTTTAACAAAAAACCAACAAAAAACAAAAGATTAAAACATTTGTTCCGCAATGAATTCTTATCTTAATAACGATACCTCATTATTTTGGGATTATATCCGAGATGGGTAATTCCGGTCACTCCTTTGCCATTGGTCAGTTTTTGATAAAATATTAAATTTTTATACGCTACACTATTTGTCAGCAGGGCACATTACAAATATATATAATTACATTTTATTTCTACAGATAACACATGTGCCGCTTTTTATCGAAAAACACCTAACTAAAGTACCGTTGCATATTTTTGCCGGACTCTAGTCATAAATGTGATAAATTAATCTGTTTAATTATTTCTAAATATCGCTGCTCTAAAATAATAGTGAGATATCTTAAAAAACTAAGATTCTGACATATTGCTGTTTAAAGTTTTACATTTTATATAAACTTAGTTTAAGAGTCGAATAATTGTATTTTCCATATTTATTTTTTAATCTATATAATCTTAGTACGACGTTAGATAGAAAACATATTTCTGGACCAAGTAATATTAATGTGATAAAAATTAAAAAAATTTAGTAGTGTTTCAGACAGCAAATCCAGTGCGGATTGTGTGGATATTTTTGCGCTGTGGATCGGATGCGGATACAGAAAAACGTATCCGCGCAGGGCTCTACTTATAGGACAACTCTGCAGTGATTACTCAATATGTGTAATCATTATTTTATATATGAATTTAGATAATATCGCTAGACAAGTCTTGTGTGTGTAATATAAAAATGTGCCAACTAGCGTCGTTATCCTCTATAAAAAAAAGATGTAAGATTAATTTTCCTTATAAAAATAAAGAAAAAATGGCGAGAGAAATAGAGACAAGATTTATTAGAAATAGCCAATAAATTTGTCCCTTTTTTATGAGTATCGAAAGATAATTCTGATAGCTTGAACAGTTCAGCGATTTTACGTAAGGTTAGTACCATGATTTTTATCATTATCGACTGATGATGGACTTTTTTGATGTAGGTCGTGTTGAAGGTTTTTATTTAATCGCGTCACATCGAAGTAATTCTTAAAGACTCTTAAAGGTGTTTTTAAAGTAAATCGTCTAAAAAAATTATGTGTAGTGTAAATTTTTACACATTTCAGGGTTTTGTAGGTATTTAGTAATCGTAAGAAGCCAACATAATACTGGATGTCCAGGAATAGGTACTGGTCTATAATCACACCAAAATCAAAAGTTTTTCGATAATCACTTTTATTCGTTATTTGAGAATTAAGAGATTCCGTTTAATTTTTTTAAACATAATTTAAATAATTTGCCAAAAATTCCAGCGTGTTTTTCTGTATTTGCTTCGCATTCAAGTCTTCATTAGATTAATAAGAAATATATTGATAAATGGCTTCATTTTATCAATTTCATAAAACTATTTCTCACTATTAACAATGTGTTATTTGTTTTATAAGTATTTTATTACTACAAATGATTTATTCCTCTTTGATACTTTGAAAACAAATATCTAATGGAATTAAAAAAATACATTAATTCACAGCGTATAATAATATAATACAGTGGTTCCCAACCTTTTTGTCTTGCGTAGCCCTTTTTAGAATCAATTTCTATGACGGAGCCCCTAGGCCTACCCTACGTCTTACAAATTAATGGTGTTTAGAAGTAACGTTACGGGGGACGGGGTAGATTTTTTAGTTAATATAAATTCACTTTTCTCTTTCACAGCTCACATATTGATAGATAGACAGATTTTTATAAAATGAAGCAAATAATCAAAATACAGGCAGATTATTCAAACAAAAATGCATCTCGTCGATCACATTCCAGCTAGTCATAGAGTCATAAACCGGCTAGAGTCAGAAATCACTTGGACATACATACAACTTGGCCAATTTTCTTTCAGAATGTCATTTCCAGTTTTATTATTTTGATTCTGTTTTTTATTGCTAATACTTTTGATTTTATTCAATTTATATTTATTTTTAACGGCTGCGGGGCCCCTGAGAAGTGCACGCGGAGCACAGGTCGGGAACCGCTGATATAGATGATAGATAAGAAGTAAGTATTAGTTTATAAAGATTAAAAAAAGGGGAAGGCTAACATTTCATCGGTTCTGAACCTTTTTGTGGACTGTCTTTTTTTTACTTTTTTGCCGAAAATGTCAAAATTTCAGACCGTAACTCAAAAATTACCATATATTTGTGATCTAAGGCTAAAAATATATAAGTATACCAATTTTCGAATAAAAATTTTAAAAAAATTCGTTTTGACCAAAATTTTGGTCAAAATTTTTTTTTGAGTCCGATTTTAGCCAAAATATAGTTTTAGGCTAATTTTGGGGTGAGAATTATGAAAAAAATATTTAAAAAATTCATGTTTTCCTAGTTTTTGAGTTAGAGCTGATTTAGGTCAGTGTTTTGCCTATAATTCAAAAACTTTTGCCCAAACTTCAAAATGGACCAAATTTTCTTGATCTCTGACCAAAAATGTATATTTGTACCAATTTTCAACAAAATTGGAGACAAAATTTTTTTACTTCAAAATCACAATTTTTTTTAAGGTCTACCCCTTACGATTTTTTCGATTTTTGGCCATTTTCAAGGATTTTGGATTACTGCCCCTACAAAACTTAATAATATGTTTATTTAAGCCCAATTTTTTTCTTAGACTAAACAGTGTAGCAGAATTAAAAAATTTTAAGTCGCATATTTATATCCCTACCCATTTTCAAAAAATTTTAAAAAAAATGAAAAAACTTCAAAAAAATTTTTTGTTTCAAAATCTGGTTACAAGTAAATTAGGACCTCAAGATTTCAAAAATTTCAACCGCAGGTCTTTATTGCATTTCGTTTTTGAGATATATCCATGCGAAGATGAATATTTATATAATTCACGCCATATTAAAATTTGTCATAATTTTAAAATATGCAAAACGAGTAAGGTCTCAAATTTTTTCTAGGCTTAATAAACTACGAGGAATCCAAAAATTCTAGCGTGAAGTTGTTTTCTCTAACCGTTTTTGAGTTGTGATTTTTTTAAACTCACAATTTTCACAAATTATGTAAATTGTCACAATCTCAAAATATAAAATATAACTAGTCTAATTTATTTTTATATTAACAAACTTTCTATAATTGTCGTAAAAGACATCTGCATCTCTACCAGCGACTTGCTTGTTTACTAGACTGAGCATTTTGTTCAGTAGTGACATAGATCCTGAAATTTTGAAAAAGTGATCATTTTTTCGCCATCACTGGTTTATACAAAGATAATAGGACCGGTGATATGTCACCCATGCGTGTTAAATGATGCCAAGGCGTTAGGACTTTGTTATTATTACTATTTATAATATCACATTTTCATGGAATAATAAATTTTGAATCTGTGACAGTGAAGAGCTTAAATGTACCCATTTTCGCAAGAGAAGCGTATGCATAATAAAAGTAAACAATTAAACGTCATTGTCAATAGCGAGCAAACAGCTCGTATTTGTCTTTAAACTCTAGCTTCTCGTGAATGGAACGGTGAACGGTGAACGCTGAACGCTGAACGCTGAAACGGAACTGTGTAGAGCGTTAACGTTAGTAGTACACGTTACGAATACTACGTTGAATAGAAACCAGATTCACGCACTAATGATTTTCATCAACACAGTTAAGTCAGTCGGGCGTCTTGTCATTCGAACCGTCCAAGAATAAAGCTGTGGATATCAACTATGGTCTTTAAAACCATAAAATTAACTCCTGGATTTGAACGGTTCAAAGCACATCAACTTAACTTTGAGTACAGAGCTTTTGTAATAAAGCGAGGCTTTTGTAGTTTGAGTCACTTGATCCAAATAAAAAAAGCTTTTGCAGGTTAAAAATGAATCTAGTTATATTCTGCAACCAAAGGATTCTACTTAACCTTTTAATTAGATTAAAATATATCAGGCTTTGCTTACTAATTCAACTTGTTATACTCATATTCCTTTTCATATTTATTAAAAGATATATCTACGAACAAAAATGTTTCCGCCTGCATAGCGCAAAGATAACCAATCTGTTAATATGTTACAAACATTAAGCATTCTCTTCCCGCTGTATGTATAGATGTAATTTGTATTGTCCTAAAAATTAGTAGCTGGCTAACATGGTCTAACGACAAACCACTCATCAAGAAATAAAAACATATTCTTAATCTTAATATGGCGAGATTACCTGTAATGACGTCCATCGTCTCCTTGGCCGTAGGGCTGTAGTGAGGATGGCAGGCAATCTGAGGCATGATTATAAGCTGAAAGGGTCCCCAAAATCAATTGTCCTTTTCAGTTGTATGTTTTTATAGAATAGTGGACTCGGTATCGGACTCGGGAGCAATTTTGATGCTTCTTAAATCGAAATTAAAATCGATAGATATGATGGTGTTGCTGGAGACGGTGTTGATAAAAACGTTAACTACTGAATATGACTAATTAGAGCAGTTTCTTAACCTTTTTAGTACATCCATACCTTCTGGTCGCATTTTTTAAACGTTACTGTTGTTATCTTGTCCTGTCCTGGTGCTTTTCCATTTTTGAGGCTCTTTACAACTTCTTGTATTATTATATATATAATTCTGTTATTGTTATGATCTCTTCTACTTTTTCTATGTATGTTGTAACTAGTATTTGGCTCTCTTTATCTGTGCTCTTGTTTGTGCACAACAGTTCTTCAAAGTATTCTTTTCATCTATTCATTATTTTCTTATCTTCTATTAATGTTACTCCATTTTTATTAAGTGTGTATCGTTTATGTTTTCTTTTCTACACGATTTAAGTATTCTGGAAAATAATTTCTGGTTTTCTTTGCTATCTTTCTCCATTTTTTTTTTTCAAACTCTTTCCAGCTCCTTCTTTTTGCTTCTTGAACTAGTTCTTTTACTTTTTTTCTTTCTTTTTTATACAGTTCATAATTATCTTTTGTTTTCTTGTTTAGGTAACATTGTCAGGCTTTTTTCTTTATTTTAATACTTTATTTGATTTCTTCTGTCCACCAACCGGTTTTTTCTAAACTTTTTCTGTAGCTACCGCACACTCTTTTGGCTGCATTAGGGTGTTCTTCAAAACATTCCTATTTGTTCTATATTTTCTCCCTTGTGATACAGAAATTGTTCTTTTATATTGAGTAGATGCCCTTCTAAAGAAACACAAAATCTTTAGCGAGTTTGTCTACTTATTGGGCACCGAATACATAAATATTTGTTAAAATGACATCCGAACACTACTGTAAATTTGAGGAATTTACTAACATCAGGGCGCTGACGAGCTTGACTAAGGGGCGCCATTACGAAGGTGAGGACCTTTTGTTTTTTGTTTTTTTTGTCCATTCCTTGGATTTTGGGAGGTTAGGACCTTTTTTGTTTTGCTTATCACTTATTTATATAGATTTTTTTGCAAGGGCGCCAAGACACTGCTTTGCCCCTAGCGCAAGTTTTCCTTACTGCGGCACCTTTGGTTCGGATTTAGAATCTGATACACGAGAAATTAAGAAATCCGAGTCGGATTTGGGTCGCGTATTTTGAGTATCGACACCGTTTGAGGTACTATATCGTCCTGCATAACATTTTTGATATATATTCCTCGTTTCAGGAGTCTCGGGTCATACATGTGTTTCGAGTGGTCACACTAGTGTTGTTTATGTAGTTCTATCATCTTTACTCCTCAATAGAATACTGGGAATTTGTCTTAAAACCTTACAAATTGCACCAAATTTATAAAATATTTTAAGGTAAAAGCGAATACGGATGATATTTCTCTGATTTTTATATTGAAACATGTCATCTCCATTTCAGGACATATTCGCAGCATGATTCAAGTATCACATACTGAATTTAAATGTCGCTACAGTACGTTGTTTCAAATTGACATGCCGACAATGCAACTTGCAAATACTGGTGGCTGGTATTTGTTTTAGATGGATTATACAGATATAGTTAAAAATATACTTATTCGACTTACATGTATACGCTAGCAAAGTTTGTAGAACGCAGTTTGGTTCACCATGCGTATTTACCTCTTCTGTTGGATATCACATAGTGTTATTGACTTTCGATTGCAATCATACAAATTGTTCTCTTTTTTTTTGTTTAATTATCGGTATAAAGAACAGCTAGCAGCTGATTACACTGTAACCGTACGAAAATGAAATTTTTTACATTTGGATAGAAAATACCCATACCTATGCAAAAAATACTCATAATATAATATTATAAATCATAATATAAATGTATAAATGATATATATACAGTATTCACTTGATTATACACAATAAATCAAAATTCACACAGAAATACTTTGCCAATTAAAACGTGATAAAAATAGTAGTATTTTAAAAATATGCATATCATATTTTTTACATTTTTAGGGTTTATAGGTATGACCAAAAAACCCTTATACCGTCATTTTGTCGTCTGTCTGTCTGTCTGTCTGTTTGGTAAAAATTGTAGCTAAACGGCTAAACCTAGAGAGTTGAAATTTGGCATGCTTATACAACTCTTTGACCCGCACATAGGAAAAATACTAAAACATCTAAAAAACATACCCCCCTAAAAATATAAACAAATATGTTCTCATCGAAAACAAAAATATTTTTTTTAAATTCTGAGTAGGGTATCAAATGAAAGCCCTTAGTACGTGAATTAACGATCAAATTTTTATTTTTGCAAAATAAATTATTTTGATGCAATTTTTGCCAAAATTGTGCAAAAAAAAATTTGTCCCACACCCTGTAGGCCAGATGGTTTAAACTAAAAATCTAAAAAAATTCTAAGTAATGTATATTGGTGTGAACCGAAATAGTACAACAGGAATTTTTGATCAGATTATGTTTTCGGAAAATAACGCATTTTTTGTGGTTTTTGGTTCACAAAGTACAAAAGTTATACCAATGTAAGACACTCACAGGCAAGGCGTGCGATAGCGTAATGGGTTAGAGCACTGGTGTCGTAAGCTAAAATGCGCTGGAAAACGAAGGGTTTCGAGTTCGAATACCGAGAGAATTTTATTTTTTCTGTTTTTTTTTTGCATTTTTATTATGTTGAAATTATTTTGTCAAAATTCTAGTTATATTTTGACAAATGTTGTATTTAATTTTTAAGAGCGTAAATTTAATAATCAGTCTTATTATATGATTAACAGACGATAAATTATTTAAAAAATATCGTTCATTTTGCCGTGATTACTACAAAGTAAAATTTGTCCTACACACTCAGCATACCGCCTTCACTTATTATATACCTGCGAAACCCTGAAATGTGTGAATATTCACACTTCACATCAATTTTTTAGTATTTAGATATCTTATAATATTGGGAGTGGAGTTAAATAACGAAGGAACCATATAAGAGAAACTTCTCTCGCATATACGAGAGGAGGTCAAAAAGTTTGCGGATTAGAGGGGAAGAAGGGTAAAAAAAACTTAATATTATTTTTCCTTTTCAATATACCCCCCCTTAACCCTAATAGATTTGTCCGATCTTTCAATTAATTTGCAAATACCCTCGAAAAAAAAAAATGCTGAAACGGCATCTTTAACTTGTTCGTCACTGGTAAATTTCTACCCTCGAAGCTTGTTTTTTTCAGTTTCGGGAAAAAATAATACCCTAGTTTCTACAGTTAGCATGATATTGTATAAGTTTGTTATTAATTGTAATATCTCCCAATGCCTGTAAGGCAACACAAATCTGTTTAATGCCAAAAATAAGTGCAGATGCTTCGTTAGTCTATAGACAGTGTAGTTTGGCATAACTTAATATATTTTGTAAATCATTATTTAATTCGCTAAGCGCAATATTTAACTGGCTTGGCAAGGATTTCAGTACCTCAGTGTCATCAGCAAATATTGACATTATGCTATTACGATAAAAAGTGTAAAAGTTTTACATTTTTGTATTTTCAATACAAATAATGAAGAGCAGTGGACCTGAAATAGAACCTAAGGTACACCTCTAAATAGTTACAGAGGATCAGAAATAGTATAATTCATGATAATCCTTTGGTTATAGTCGGTCGACAAGGTAATTCGACATAAAAGCGAGAGCAGTATCGTCGAAACCAATGTACTTTAGTTTATAAATAAGAATGTTGTGAATTAGACAATCAAATGCTAGTCAAATGACAGTTAAATGCTTAAGTGGGAAACAGAATGCAACGAGTTCTACGGTGCGTTGACGGCGTTCGTACGGCGCTATCTGTCAGAAGAAAGTTAAAACCAAGCTATCGTACGCCAGTGCACAGAATGGACAACGTCCTACAGCGTTCGAACGCCGTTGATACTGAATGTTCGTCAACTTCCAACTTTTGACGCCGTTGAACGTTGACGCAGAACACCTAACCTCAGTTTTTACTGAATGGTAAAGTGTTTGTGTGTATAAATAACTTGCATACAACATAAATAACATCACACACAAGTCTTCATCATCCATTATACTTTTAATAAAAGAAAGCGCACGTATAAGTACAGATATAGGTTGTCAAGTGACACTTGACGGCGTAAAAAATTATTGCATTGTGTGCTGGCGAAAATTCTTAACGGCGCTAACGCAACGCTATCGCAAATGACGGCGAGCTGACGGCGTAGTGCGCTGTGCATTCTGTTCCAGGCTTTAAGTCCAACAGAACTATACGCGTCATCAGGCGTCTGTCTCCCGCAGTAAAAATTTCATTACAAATATTCAGTTTCGTAGGTATGATCAAGAAACCCTTATGGCGTCACTCATTTGTCAGTTTTTAAATTAGTCCTTCTTTCTTTGATTCAGATTCTTTGAACTTATATACAATGAATATACAAGAAAATGAATTATCTGAATCAGTTTTTTACAGTTTTACAATTTTACAGTGCATAGTTACATATTTAAAGAAGACAATTACAGTATTGTGCGAATTAATGGAAACAAAGTTGAATTTTTAATTTTACTAGAATTGGCAACACTTCACTGACAATTCTAATATTTGTTCTAACTGGTTCTAACATAAATTAATTAATGTAAGGTTGTGCATTATATTAACGTGAATTTCAGCTATTTTGAGTGTGAAATTTTACAAATTATATTGTTATAAATTGAATTTTAGTGGTTAGCATATCATATATTTGATCATGGATATTACGCCGAGAAAAAGGGAAAGGATTACCACGCTTAGTGAGTACACTTTTATGACCCAAAGGGCTATTGCCCGTGAATGCTCAGTAAGTGTTTCAGCTGTAAGCAAAATATTAAAGCTGAAAAGAGAGACTGGTTCTGTAGAAGTGCGTAGGAAAGGAAATTGTGGCAGAAAAAGGAAAACAACGCCACGGAATGAATAGTTTTTACTAAGAAATAGTAAACTTAATCCCAGGAAGACCAGTTTTGAACTCCAACAAGATCTGGAGAAGGCTGGCGTAAAAATTCACGATTCTACATACAGTCCGTAAACGGCTGATAGAAGCTGGACGAAAAGCCGTGCGGCCACAAAAAAAAAACAACTTCTAAAGGCTCCCATGAAAAAAAAAAAAAAAAAAAAACGGTTAGAATGGGCTAAAAAATATGCCCATTGGAGTTGGAAGGTTTTAGTTTCTGATGAAACACACTTTAGTACAGGGGTCGCGTCGAAGTTCGTGAGAAGAAGTGTAGGCGAAGCTCTCACACCGTCCCATATTGTTCAAACAGTAAAACATCCTGGAAAAAAGATGTTCTGGGGCTGCTTTTCATACATGGGTACTGGAAAACTGATTCCAGTTGAAGGTATGATGAACAGTGAGAAATACAAAGCATTGTTGGAGTCATATTTGTTTACAGAACTCGAAAAAGTCAAATGATGGTCCCATTTTTCAGCAGGACTCGGCCCCGTGTCACGTTTTGAAACGAATGAGAGAATATTTCAAGAACAAAGGAGTTGTTCTTCTGGATTGGCCTGGAAACTCACCAGATCTAAATCCAATTGAAAATTTATGGGCCATATGCAAGGCTAGACTCCAAAAAATGGATTGTATAACAAAAAATAAAATGATAGAAGCAGTAAATAATATCTGGAATGAGGACACTGCTATAAAAGAAAACTGCAAACAGTTAATAGATTTAATGCCAAAACGGGTTCAAGCTGTGATAAAAGCCAAAGGTGGTCATATATCATACTAATTAAATTACTTTTTACACATAAAATTACTTTGTATTAGAATTATTTTGAATTACAATCATATTTTTAAAAAACACCTTTTGTTTCCATTAATTCGCACAATACTGTAGGTATACAATAAAGCTTTAATATAATATTTTAGGGACATTGCATAATTACTGATTTTTACGTGGCCCACAAATATTTACTTATCTAGGTAACAAAAAGCTAATACTTTTCCCAGTCTCGAAATTCGGGATTTATTTTTCTGATTGCAGAATAGAATATTGGGATTATAAAATTGTACGGGATCCCGGAAGTGCAAATTCTGCCAACACTTCACATAAAAGAATATTTACAACTTATTTGTCTAAATTAACTGTATTATTAAATTGTATTTAATTTTGTTTATGTATTATCAGCACCATACAAACACGAAGTTTAATTAAAAACTATTTATTACAGGATATAACTCTATCTGCGTGGTTATATTTAATTCGGTTATTATAACAGATATGATCCGTATAGTGTAATAGCGTTACGTTGCGTTAGTGTTACCTTGTCTAGTACATCCGTGGTTAATTTTAAACCTTGCCTCTTGGGAGCAGGATACTCACTTTCTCCGTAGCGAGCTGAAGTTTCCCTTACCGCAGTAGGACGTAACATGTTATACGTGTTAGTATTTAGTATTTGTATACGTAGCGTTCGGGTAGCGACTACCTATGTACCTATGATGAATGTTAGTCATTTACAACGTGACCTGCCCAGATATATGTCAAGAGGTCAAATTCTCACAGGACTTAATTGGCTTTACGTACAAAATTTTAGTTTATTTACACTCAACTTATATATCACACTAATATTTCGTTGCAACAGAGAAAATGGTGCTTTATTAATATAATTTAACGTCAACAAATCATTGTGAAAATATTTAGTGTCTAATAATTGGTTAAAAGTAAAACTGTTTAAATCTTAACTATGTTTATTAATAACATGCTGAGATGTTTTTCAAAGTAATGAATGAAGTGAAATATTTATAAATTTACATGCTTATACAGGTGTCTCAGAATGGAATTTACTTTTGAAACTTGTATAACTAGCATTTTGGTATCGTTAGTTAATATATAGCTTGGCATCTTTTTCATAAGTGAGGGGAATAAAAATTAGGCAATCGCCGTCCTTCAAATGCAATCGCTCTTATACCCTTTTCACACTAGAACTTTAATATCGTATGTTAAAGTGAATGTGTCTTTAAACGCTAATGTGAAAACGTATGACCTCGTCTAAATACAAGCGATGTTTAAGACAGAGATCTGCGTCTTAAACATCGCAGACAGATGCAGTTATGGATTTTGTCACGTATGTCTCGGATGCGTTGGAATCTGCGAAATACTGCCTCAGTATTTTTCTTGATTTAAGCAAGGCTTTCGACTGTATATCTCACGATATTTTGCTAAGCAAACTATCTTTTTATAGTTTCAACGACATGAGCCGTGCCTTGCTTAAATCATATTTATCAAACCGTAAACAGCTTACCCAATTTAACAGTAGCACTTCCCAGTATCTTCCTTTGCATTTTGGAGTGTCTCAAGGTTCAGTTCTGGGACCGCTACTGTTCCTAATATTTGTAAACGACTTGCCTCTCTCTACAAACGCCAAAACAATTCTCTACGCTGACGATACAACAGTATTAGATTGTAAACATGATTTAGATTCTCTTGTTAAGGATAATGTCTCTCTGGTGAACAGTGTAAACTCTTGGTTTGCCTGTAATAAGCTAAGTCTAAATAAAGAAAAAACTCAGTCTCTACTGCTGAGCACCAGGAGACAATATTGCCAATCCTCCCTCCATAAAATTTCTTGGTATCCACGTTGATCCTCATCTTCGTTGGGATCAACATGTGGATATAATAAGCTGTAAACTACGCTCAACTGTGTATCTGATAAGGAATCTAAAGCATGAAGTCAGCTCAGATGTTGTTTTAAAAGCCTATTTTGCCATCTTTCAGTCCCACCTAACCTATGGGTTAATAATCTGGGGACATTCACCTGCAGCAAACAGAATTTTTGCATTACAACGTAAAGTTGTAAGAATAATTGCCGGTGCTCCTTTCAGGGCGGATTGTCGAGATCTTTTTGTGAAACTAAAAATAATGTCTTTGCCTTCATTATTTATTTATCATTGTTTATTATTTATACGCAAAAATTTAACGAATTACAGTACATTTGGTGAGACACATTTGGAGATCACAACACTCGCAGTAAAAATAATATCCGCGGTAATTTTTTGCGTCTAAATAAAACAAGAAATTGCTCAAATTATTTTGCTGTTAAATTATATAATCTCTTGCCTGAGGGACTCTGTACACTACCACTAGAAAAATTCAAATTTAAACTTAAGAACGTACTAACAAATAATCCAATCTATGTCATTGATGAGTTTGAAAATGTCAGCTTTGATTAAATTTTGTAAACATGGTATTATTGATATTATGTATATTTGACTGACTAAAAACATTTTTTGTAATTGTAATTTGGTCAATAAATATTATTATTATTATTATTATTATTATCGTCCGCATTGCCAACATAATTTCTATTATAAAAAGATACTCTTTGAATTTGTGCTGTCAACATTTTGTATTATCATAAACAAGAATACTGTATTATATCGACAGGTTTATACTTATTGTTATAATAAAATTATTTATTTTAATAATGTGTTTATAAAATACAGAGCTACAATAATTGAGATAAAATGTATCGACTTACATGTTAATGCAAGTGTAATATATTCTTTATTGTAGAATGAAATGAAATATCCATATTTGTTTATAATAATTCAAAATGTGCGTCTGCGCAGACAGGTCAAAATTGGTAATTTCCTGACAGTAACTTAAGACAAAATTACTGTAACTGATGACAGCACCGGAGATTTAAACATCAAGTGTGAAAGCAAACCGATGTTAAACATCGGTGAACTTTAAGTTCACTCGTCTTAAAGTTCTAGTGTGAAAAGGGTATTAGCAATTGCCCTGACTGAAACCGCTCCGCCTGTTCTTACCCTGCGAGTTTCTAGGTCATACTTACTTAACCCTAAAAATCGTGTTCTAATTTACATTAAAAATCCTTGCGAACTTTTTGAGCAACATTGATTTTATATAATACCCTGCACAATATTGACAAACATAAGTCTGGAGTCTGATAAACACATTATAGCAGAAAGTTTACTACACATAAAGTGATGTAATGAATCCTGAACCCCAAAGCAGATATTAATCTCCGGAATTTCTGTCAAATTTTTAATGACATTTACTTTAAATATGGTTGATAAGATTGAGGGTTTGTTTGTTGAAAAATTATATTTTGTGTGACGAAATTTGAGATGAAACTTTTACTTTTATTCCCTGTATTTAATTACCAATGTTTTTATGAGAAATAGGATCTTTTTTTAAGCTCCATTAAACTTTTTTATTCAAAGTTTTAAGAGCTATTTTTATTCAGAACTTTAAAACTTCAGCTTGTAAAGCAATCCTATAGCAATTTACTAAATTATTTTCCATATTTTGTATTGATTATCATTTTTTTTTCAGGTAAATTTTTGGAGTATAATGCAGAGTTAAGCAGTGAACCTAAATAAGTGGTATGTTTTTTTTTAATTAGTATTTGTTTTCATCCAATTATTTTTACATACATTTTTAATTATTCTAATAATATAATACAATTTTACTAAACCCGATTGTGTATTTTTACATTTCTCGCCTTTGGCGTTTGGTTTATATTCAAGCCTGTAGAATTATTAAAATAAAACAAAATCAGCGTTTACAGTTGATTGTACACGTATACAATAGAGTTTCTCAAACAGTAAATACTCCAGAAACATGCTGCCACATTATTTTCACCCCCATGCTTTCCGACTCTTCTTTATGGCTGTCAACAAGTCACTTCGATTTATTAAAGGCAGACTAAACACCACAGAACTCAGACGAACATTGCTATAAATGGGACAGGTCGGTTAGTAACAGAGCGTCTACGACCGTCTCCCCTAGTAAAAGTTTACCCACTCACAGGAACCACCGAAGATTACCACCAAAGATTACCACCAAAGATTCAATCAGATTCCATCAAAGATTCCACCAAATATGGTGGAAAGATTAGAAAAGAGCATGTTCTAAACTTGGTGCGCGGTAAGCAAGAAACTATTTTCAGACATCCATTGTTTGGTGATATACCACCAAGAACTCATAAAATCGCTAGTAATGTACGCCTAGAAGAGTAGTGAGGGTTAGAACTCCCAAACTACAAGGGCTGCTCTGAAATATTTTAGATGCTGCTGAATCACTTGTTTCTAAAAAGAACTATTGCACATGATTAGCCTCCTTAGTTCATTAAGTACGTGTGCGTCAACTTGGACAAATTTTGTTCTGTGATCGATATAAAAATCCTTTTAAATTGTAGCACCATCAAGCAATGGTTTTCTACGATTTTAAAGTCAGATTAAGTCAAGAGCAATGTTTGGATCGCCTCCAATCAGCTTTTGGAAAAGAAGCATCGTCCCGAATCACTGTATTCAGGCAATTACTTGATTTCGTTGGTCCATGGTGGCATTGCCATTACCAGTTCAAAAAATTGGAACCTGCAACCTTATCGCCATAGATATCACGCCCGATAGTTTTGCAATACCAGCTACGGGTGGGTTTCTTGGTTCAGGTCCCCAAGCCTGCAGTCATGGTTTCTTCATTGAGGTTCCAAAGACTTGAGTGGTTATCTGTCTGGTTCCCAAGCCAACGATTGGGCAGCTTAATCTAGGTTCCCAAGCCCACAGTGGGTATCTTCTGTTGATTCCCAAGCCGAAGTTCAGAAGTGTATTATTTCTTCATTGCATTTTTTTGAATTTATAAGCCACTTTACACATAAGACTGTCACAGTCAATTGGTACACAAAAATGTCTGCCAGAAGTAGTTTTTAGTTAGTAGTTTTTAGTTAGTAGTTAGTAGTTTAGTAGTTCAGGAACTGAATGTTAGAAGTTAATGCTTCGTCACGATAACGCTTCGTAATGATAACGCTTCCTCTCGTACGGCTGGAACAACGGTCAAGTTTCTTGCAGATAATAACATCATAATAATCGAACATCCACCGTACTCCACCGATATAGCTATTTGCGATATCTGGCTATTTTTTAACACTCCTACTGCTACAGTTACATGGTCTTAGCAAGTACTATTTTCATGTATCCTACAAATTTCATTGCGATCCTCGCGTATCCACCAGTTACCGAAGAACTTAGCACCAGACAAAGATCTACTCTTGCTGTGGCCCGCTTACAACCGTTTGCATACAAGATGTAATGCGCTGTAAGGTTAGTTCCACAAAATGGGGCATTAGTATACACGGAAATATAATTTGTGACTGCGTTGACTCTGTACAAACAACAGAACACATGCTTTGTTATTCTCCCCTGGGCCAGAATTGCACTATATCAGACCTCCTGGAAGCTAACAACAAGGCTATACATGTGGTAAATGATTGGATAAATAGAATACACAATTCAGACTGGAATGAAGAAGAAGAAAGCACCATAGACTGCAAGTTTATTATACAAAACTAACATTTTGAAATAAAATTATTAACAAACTATACATCAAATTATTCAGCGAATATTTGTATCACTATAATTATAATTTAACCTGTGGTGTTTACCTTTGCTTTAAGTTTGTAATTTATATGTGTCCCAAGTTTCAGAAACTCTGGTGTAGATTAACATCATATACACAAAACAATCTGGGGTCCCTAGAAATTTTGATATTGGGCTAGGGTTTACCAAATGTAATTGAATTTTGTGTGTTTTTGCAAGATATTTTGAACAATGTTGTAAATGCAGGATACGACGCTACCATTCTGATTAAGTTATACTACATTATTTAATCTAGTCATATACCACCGTATTTATCAATTAACTTTGAAGGTAATTGCAAGTTTTGAACTAATTTGCTCATATAGTACATATGCATTTTTAAAATTGTTGAAACTGGTAATAATAATTAAATTTGTATTAATACTGAAACAAATTTAAACAAGTTTTACATATTTATATTTTTTAATGCTTTAAAATGTTATTTGATTCTTTTTTTAAATATAGTTCACCAGATATCATTATTACCCAATATACATATATTTCTTCATCATAATATAATCAAAATCAAGTTTAAGACTTAAAATACGGGTATCGTCAATAAACGGTCGCAATAAACGGTTGCAAATTTTCCTTAATAATTTATCGTGGCAATCGTCAATAATCATAATCTTTTACTAAATATTGCAATTAAGCGTTACTTGTTAAATTAAGAAAGTGTGATGCTAACGTTAGTAGTGCTCATAATCTCTATACTACGATCTTTTAACTAATAGAGAAGTACGTTTCGCAACGTTTTCTGTTGTCGATAGAAAGAGACAGACATATGCACTGTACAACATGTTAAAAGAGATGGAAGATGCGTTACTAGCTTGTACTAGTATCGCGGTAAAAACACTAATATTATTATATTTATTATTATTGCAACTTAAATACTGTTTACAGGTAAGGTAAAAGTTTTCTAATTTAATAATGTTAATCCTATGAGAGGGGAAGTAGACAAGTCGGTCATCTCATTAAGGAGTTTTTCCTAGTTTGGTCAATTTCTTTATCTCGTGGACCTCCATAAATTTAATTTGGGGCCTTTTGTTTGTGAATGAATGACATCTGGCTTGAAGTTTGAAGAATGTTTTCCTGAGTTCAGATATACAGTGAATGTGGAATCAGTTTTTTGTTTCTTCCAGGAGATTCTGTGTTCTTCAATTCGGATGGCAAAAGATCTTCCTGTTTCCACAATAAGCGGAGCCACACATGTCGCATGTTAACATGTATTTAAGTTGTAATGTTTTATCTTATTTCATTGCTTTGAACATGAAAGCTGAAACTAGTGAGCAGTTAATAAATAAAAATATTGAATATTTACAATGTTCGTTATTTCAACCATTATTAAGTAAAATTACATATTAAGAAATTATATTTAAATCGTGAAAAGACAATAATCGTGACCTTAATAAAATTCCCCGTAAGCGACAGAGAATACCCACCAGATGTAGAGTGGAAGGTAGTGTTCTTTTCGTATCCAAAAATTGTGGAAATACAATAACTGCGACCGCCTGGAATAATAAAAACTACCCTTAAGCGGTAGAAAAGAATTGGAAAAATACCCCTTAAGGTAGGTTGTATTTGATTCATTCCTAAATGCGACCAGGGCAAAATCATTAAAAAGATAATCGTAAGAAAAACTTAAAATTGTATTTAGGAACACCGATCGCTACAGGCAAACTTTCGCTATCTATAAATTATACGAATTTACAAATAGCTTCTAAATTTACAGTAGCGCTCAGATTTAAGTATTGACAGTAAATGCCCTCTAAATCTTTAGTTTGGTACATTTTAGAGAAATGCTTTTATATTTTTATATCAATCAATCGAGTTTTTATTTCGTCATAGTCGTAAAGTTTTTTTTAAGTTAATGAAATTTATTTCTTCAAGAATTAATAATAAAAATTCACAATAGTATAGCTACAACCATTAGACTCGAAGCTCCGAAAAAACAATAATTCCGCCCTACCACTGCAAAATGATAATTACGGACCCGATGACGGATAAAAAACTGCGCTTAGATAGAAAATTTTCATTACTTTTTCTGTAATCTATATACAAGGTGTCTAAAAAGAAATTTTATATTTATTTAGCTTACTGCGTGAACGCAACGTATCCGAGGGGCGCGGGGGTTATGTCAATCGGTAGCCTGGCTCTTGGGAATTCAGTCGCTATGGAGCGTTTCTCGGGAGCAGACCGCGCGTTATGCGTGCGAGAGTTTTACAAAAACGGTGATTCGGCGACTGTAGCGCGTAGAAAATTCTTCAGTATTCGAGGTTTTCGCCACTTAAATGATGCGCCAAGCATTCCTCTCATTCGACATTGGGTTAAAAAGTTTGAAGAGACTGGTACAACGCTGGATAAATCAAAATCCGGGCGACCTAGGTCATCAAGAACGGTAGAAAACGTGGAGAATGTTAATCAGTCTGTTCGTGACGACCCGAACCTTTCAATTCGGAAGCGCGCAAGTGCTTTAAATGTGCATAGATCATCATTACATCGCATTATGCACAAAGTCCTAAAGCTGCACCCCTACAAAATTCAATTGGTGCAAGAATTAAAGCCCCAAGATGCCAGTCAGAGGCTTAATTCTCAGGCAAATTGATCTCCCGGAGAGGTGACATAAATTGGCCTCCACGCAGTCCAGATTTAACCCCTATGGACTTTTTCCTATGGGGTTATCTTAAATCTAAAGTTTACGCCAATAAACCGACTTCACTGGCGCATTTGAAAGAAAATATCCGTCACGAAATGGCAGCTATCCCTCAGTCCACCTGCCGAGACGTCATAAGTAATTTTACTGTTCGATTAAATGAGTGCCGAGAACGCGAGGGTCTACATTTAGACGATATTATTTTTAAGAAATAAATCCCCAAAAAGTGTATTTTAATAATTAATAAACATTTTTTCTATCTACGGCATACTTTTTTTTAATCGATCCACTAAATATAAAATTTCTTTTGAGACACCTTGTATATATAAAGTTGGAGGCTCTGTTTGTATACACATTTTCTTAATATTTTGACTTTGGTAGCTTTAATACAGTTAGCTTAGACCATTTTGACCATCTTTAGAATTTTTTTCTGTATGTCCGTCTGCCTGTTTGTCCAAGCAAAACACAAAAACTAAATTTTGTATATATGATTATAATATTGGATAGTGATATAAAATAGAACAATCCAGTCCCGAGCCCTGCAGTTTCTCCGGTCGCCGGTAATTTGTATCAGCTTGTCTCTCGACGCCACGAATATAGTCATAACAGTTTTAGAATTATCGACTTCCTAGAGGTGGGAGCTGGACACACAAGAAATCAAGAAGTCGTTAGTTAGTTAGTTTAAATTTCTGGGCCACAGCAAAAAAGGCTGTTTGCGCCAAATCAAGGAGTCGGAATCTGTTGTTTTGAGTATCGACTCCACAACCCTGCTACCCACTATGAAACCAAGTTTATTACCCTAATTTGTAGATACATTTGATTATTAGTACCGCCTTCCATTACTCTGCAGTTTTCCCATTGTGATACAGAAATATTGTCACAAAGGTAATCCTAGGTCAGTATTGCGACAGCTAGACACTGTGACGTTCAGTTGTTTGATTAAAAACCTATTTGTCAGCGTATAGCATATGTCATCTGATTACGTAATGCATATGCTGCATTTTCGTAATAAGGAAATATTAGTGACAAATGAATATCGAAACTAGGTCAATCAGGAGTGTAAGTAAATGGACGTCGCATGGAATCCGGGCAGAGGAACCTAGCCAACTCCTCTGGAAGTTCCAATCAACACGGTGACGACCGTAACACCGACGCCACATACCCATACATCTGGTGAGCCAAGCAAGCACTACCATGTGAGTGGGAGAAGGCTTCTCCAGGCTCCTTGACTCCCTGATGGGAAGCCCCCGGCTCGGAAATAGGTCCAAGCCGATTACGGCCAATATAGGGTGGCCCGAGGAGTTCCCCAACTCCATGGACAGATTCATACAATTACATTGACAACAGTAAAACATTGTAAATGTGATAAATATTTAATAAATTGTATTGTTGAAACCAGGAGTTCCCTTTCAATCAAACCACCCACGTGACAATATAATACAGAAATGGTTCTTTTACATGGAGTAAATACTCTTCTCAAGCAACACAAAAATTCTTTAACGAGTTCGTCTACTTGTCGGCCACCGATTACGTAAATATTTGTTAAAATGACTTCCGAACACGATTGTAAATTCGAAGAATTTATTAACATACAACAATTTATCAGTGTCTATTGAAATATAGAGATTCTTCTCACAGATATCTTGGATTTATTTTTGAAAATTTCTGATTTAATTCCTAATAACATCAGAACTAGATCAATTAAATGAGTCAAAATTTATAGAATACTATATTAATCTCAAGGACGACCAGTAGAATGTAAGAAGGAAATAATTAATTGAAATACATTAAACAACAATACTTCCATTCCGAGAAATATAATTACCAAATTAAAAACTACTAAAACCAAACTTAAAATGTAGTTACATAAATTTCACAAGGAATCATATTTCGAATATACATAAATATAATTACCGCCTTAATGGAAACGTTTTATAAAATGTATACGAATGTAAAAATATAGGTAAAATTTTAAACTTCAAGCGGATTTTTGACAAACACATTTATAGCATCACACAAAGGGCATTGAGAAACATTCGTTTCATTTTCAGGACAACTAGGGATTTCACCAAACCTGAACCAATGATTACCTTATATAATAGCTTAGTTCAAAGCCACCTAGAATTTGATAGTGTGGTTTGGACCTATAAAACTATTAAAAAAATAGCAGCCTTCGACATAATTTACTATATTCCGGGAAGAAACATGCGTCCATATTTTTTTCTTATAAAATATTTGGTCTGTTTTAATCAGTGCGCCAAGTGCTTACATGCAGTAAATTTTATCATTTACTAGACAATTAAAATAACAGAAAACAGATGTTTTGTTCAGAATTGTGCTGTTATTAATTCTACTAGGTTATTACCCGTCAACAATGACGGATTTATAATATAAAAATTTCAATTGTTTGTATGTGTATTTGGTTTTATTTTTTAACGTATCCTAATTTCATCGCTAGTCTGCGAATCATGGGACAGGTTATCACCAGTTAGTTAATCACGGGAGAGGGCGTCACCTGTCAGCCAATCAAGAAACATGGTGTCCCCAGCTAGCCAATCACGAGAACTTTAGAAAAATTGACGTCATAATGTTACCGACACTACATACAGACACTTGCTAATTATATAGTTAGATTATTTATTCATTAACTTTTTAAGATGAGAAAACGATTCATTTTTACTTAGCACATTACATTTATGTTGTTAAAACTAAAAATAATTTGAGACGTTAATTTATGCCTACGAAACCCTAGACATTTCTATATGTAATTATATTCGTAGATACATAGAGAATAGGAAACAGGAGTATCTACAGTCTCTTGTTTATGCCTACGAAACCCTAGATATTTATTTATGTAATTATATTCGTAGATTCTTAGTGAATGAATGTGCAAAATATTGTTCATATCGGTCAAAGGAAACAGGAGTATCTAGAGTCCCTTGTGTATGGCTACGAAACTCTAGACATTTATGCATATAATTATATTCGTAGATTCTTAGAAAATAAAACTGAAAAATACTGTTCATATCGGTCAAAGGATATAGGAGTACCCTAGGGTTTCTTGTTTATGCCCACGAAGCCCTATACATTTCTATTGGTTATTTTATCAGATTTTTAGCAGATTTTTAAATAATAAATCTGCAAAATATTTTTCATATCGATCAAAGAATATAGAAGTGTCTACAGTTTCTTATTTATGCCAACGAAACTCTAGATATTTCTATACGATGTTTTATCCCCAGATTTTTAGAGAATTAATTTGCAAAATGTTTTTCATATCGATCAAAGAATATAGGTGTCTAGAGTTTCTTATTTATATCTACGAAACCCTAAATATTTCTGTATGTTATTTTATCCGCAGATTCTTAGAGAATAAATCTGCAAAATATTGTTCATATCGGTCAAACGATATAGGAGTCTCTTGTTTATGCCTACGAAACCCTAGACATTTATGTATGTAATTATATTTGTAGAATCTTAGAGAATATATCTGCAAAATATTGTTCATATTGGTCAAAGGATATAGCAGTGTTTAGAGTTTCTTGTTTATGCCTACGAAGCCCTAGACATTTCTATGAATAATTATATTTGTAGATTCTAACAAAATAAATCTGCAAAATATTATTCATATTGGTCGAAGGATATAGCAGTGTATATAGTTTCTTGTTTATGCCTACGAACCCTAGACATTTCTATATGTTATTTTATTCGCAGTTTCTTAGAGAATAAATATGCAAAATATTGTTGATATCAGTCAAATGATATCGGAGTATCTAGAGTTTCTTGTTTATGCCTACGAAATCCTACAAATTTCTATATGTAATTATATTCGTAGATTCTTAGAGAATAAATCTGCAAAATACCTGTCAGTCAAGTCAAATTGGGAACACCCTGTTTCCCAGTTAGCCAATTACGAGAGCCTTAGGAAAAATGACGTCACAGTGTTACAAAATCACTAACACACGGTAGCTAATTATATATGTACGATTATTGATATTGGACGTTATTTTTATTAATAAATACTTTTCAATAATATGCTTTCCGATCGGTTCAGAATAGCTTTGCGATCGATTGTTCAACTTCGGTTGAAGTAAGGTTAGAGGGGGTTTATTTAAATTTAGTCTCAAAATTTCCATTGTTATATGTATTTTATAATTTAATAAAACAAGTAAAATCAAATCAATAAATAAAAATAAAAATCTTTTAAGGGAATAACAACGTAGGAGTTAGCTGTCTGTATTTCTTATTTCCTGAAAGCCAATGCATGTTAATATTGACATAAATATTGAAGTATGTCAAATATGTTTTATAAAGTACATGAAGAATGTATTGTTTATAGTATACAGTATCGCATGACCACACCGAATTGACACTTGTCATAACTTGACCTGTTCACAACTTACTAACATTTCTTAACTTCTGACCTACTTTTTAACTATACTTGTAAAGTAAAGGAGAACTTACATTCAAAGAAAGTATGAAATTTCATTAAAAATAACACATTCAAATATGTAAAGCTATTTATGATACAAAGTTAGGTCATCCCATAAAAGATGTTATATTTTCGATTTACCCCAGATTAAAGATGCAATATTATGCAATTATCGCGAACAGGTGGGAAGTATATATACTTCTGTAAAGTACGTTATTTTTTTAGATTCGGAGTAGAATTTAAGTGGATTAGACGTCATAAGTAGACGTTAATAAAATTGTGAAGTTCTCATAATGATAGTGTCGAAACTTGCTGTTTTACTTTAAATTCAAAAGACTGAAGAATGAACCATTTCTTATTGAATTTTTACTGGTGATATATATATATAACACTATTAAGCGTCGAAGACATTCAGCCGTATGAATAAAGTTGAAGTAAATGCTCATAAGTAGAAGGTAGAAGTAAAAGCATTTGCTTCGAGTAAAAGGTCGAAGTAAAATCATTTGCTTCTTTTTATATGAATAATGATTAGCTTTTATTTACAAGTCAATGTTTCTACCGGTGAGTAAAAGGTCAAGAGGATGTGTTTATGTTGAAACCTGAAAATCAGTATTTATCAAAATCGTACTACTTCTTTCTGATTGCTGTCAACTTGAAATTAGTCTATAAACACTATCAAAACTGCACTAGTGCTGTACTGAGTTCCATGTTTGACATATCAGTTTATTTTTACTCGTGTAAAGTCATGTACAGATTCAGGGCAGTTTACACCTAGACTTGTGAACATTTCACTGGCATCACAAATTGCCTATACATATAGCATAGGTTTTCCTTTACGATTGACATATTCATCTCCATGGATCTTCGGTTTTTCTATCCCTATATGTGTACAGTCAATGACACCAACTGCGGTTGGAAAACGGTATTTTCTTTAAATCTCCTCCACTAATAAATTTTGGGAAGAAAGAAATTTAATCCAGTTGCCAGCTTGTGCAACTATTTGATCAACAACACTGCTGACAGTCAGTGATCCTGTGGATTGCTCCACCCTAAGGTCCTCACCGATACTTCTTTGAAATCCAAGATCAGCTAGATATCTCAACAAAAAAAAAGTTACCTAAAAAGTTCCTGTTCAAACCGAAACTAACTTTTATGTCAGTACGACGTGGTGAAGAACGATGCCTATAATGTTTCATATTTCTTAAATGCACAATATCCGCCATGGCAATTAGTTCACTACAAAACTTTTTCATAAGTGAGTATATGAATATATAGATGCATGTTTTTCGAAGCATTTGCTTATAATTTAAAGTAAAAGGTCTATTTTATTCATAACCATTTACTTCTGTCTTGAGCAAAAGATCAACAAAAAAGCATTTGCTTCTTATTCATAAGTAGAAGGTTTTGCTTGCATTTTTATTCATATTGTTGGGAGGATTTGCTTCATTATTTGCAAGTAAAAGGTTATGCTTATTTTTATTCATACGGCCCATTGAGTCGACAGCCAAAAGAGGATTCCATCCAAGAAAGATTATACTGTCGGTTTTGCGGACTATGGATAGAGTTATCCATTATGAACTGCTACATGTACAACCAAACCATCACCAAAGAACTGTATTGTCAACAACTCGACTGGCTAAAGCAATACATTGAAAAAACTCACATGTTAAAAGTTGGTGTTTGGATTGCTGGGTTTCGCAGACGAATTATCGGGCCCAAATTTTTCCACGAAACTGTTACTGCTCAGAGATACCGGAATATTGTACATGAATTTATTAATCAGCTTCATGAGGATGAGCTCCAGCAAGGCTACTTCCAGCAGAATGGCACGACTGCCCATACCGCTCAGGAAACCATAAATTACCTTCGTGAATTTTTTGACGATCGAATAATTTGTTTACGTTCAAATCCAGGATTTCCACCTAGATCACCAGACTAGAATATTTTAGATTACTTTATATTCCTTTATCTGAAAAATAATGCATACAAAACCCCTATTAACAATATCGAGGAACTACAAAGCAGTGTGCCAGTATAACTCCTTAAATTCTTATAAATGCTTTTAATAGTATGAATTAAAAGCATTTGTGAAAAAAAAAAGAAATTTGTGTCGGCAGGGAAACGGTGGTCATTTTGAACAGCTTCTTTTTTTATGTTTATTTTTCTGTACATGTGAAATCAAAAAATTCTAATTTCAAATTTTAATGATTACAAAGGCTATGCCTAAACGTTAGAATGTGAAACAGGAGATCGCACACTATAATAGCACATATTTAATTGTATAAAACTTTTATAATTTTTATTATTTATTTTATTATTGAACATAACTTCACTTCTAAATGCCAAAGCAGTGGCATGGTGGCAATGTGCGGAAATAAAACTTATATAGTATCGTGGCTTTATTTTATGCTACACTTGCGGCAAATGAAAAATGAATTCTGTAAAATGATGTAGGAGCATCAGATTTCTACATTATTTTCTGTTGAGACTTTGTCTCAATTATCCCACTTAAATTTTATATGCCTATGTAATTTGTAAATACATTCATTTAATGACTGGATCTAAGTGCAAGTAGAAACCTGAATACGGGTAGAAACATTTAAATGTCGTTTTTATAATGCTAATAAAATTTTATGCTTCTTTAAGACAATTTAGTTGTTATCAACATTATTTGATTGTTTTTATTACCTCTATGGTATAAATTAAATGAAATATTTTAAAAATTATGTTGGAGTGCATCCACGTATTTTATGTGTTTTACATATTTCATAGATACTTAATATTAACTAACGTGCTCTTTCTTCGTACGGTTTTTGTTACATGTATTTTAGAGCTGTGGGTAGATACACTTCACTTCCATAAGGGTGATTACGGGCCAATAGTTTACAGAACATTGAAGGCCTATCGTAATGCGAACCGTTTATCGTCGCATAAGAAGTTTTGGATGGTTTTCATACCGTCCTCATCTTCTGTAACCCTTCATCACTGAGCATCGACGTAACCAACTGAAGTGGTGCAAAGATCGACATCAATGGAACCAAGAATGGAATACGGTAGTCTTAAACGAATCCAGATTCTGCTTGGGTATGCATGATGGCTGGCAAGGGTGAGAAGGAGACGTGGTGAAAGACGTGATCTTCAATTTTATGTGGAAAGACCAGTGCTCCGCACCGTTGGAGTTATGGTGTGGGGGGCTATTGCATATGGCAATAGGTCACCTTTGGTCTTCATCAGAGGCAACATGAACACCCAGCGTTACATTCACGAAGTAGTGGAAACACATCTACCCTACCTCAGGACCCTCCGCAATCCACTGTTTCAACAAGACAATGTAGGCAGAGTTGAGTTTGACTACTTGAAGCATAATCAAATCAATTTGTTGCCTTGGCCACCAAAATCTTCCGAAGTTTCATCCTTTGAACACGTCTGGAACATAATGGGCAGAAGATTGCTAAATTTACCCAATTCCCCACAGACTCTAGCGGCACTTTGTTATGAGGTACGGGTACAGTCCATCTATTTAAGTCTGGCAGACGACCTTGAGTGCGCAGTAGCAATCACTAGAAATTGGAGTGGGGACGTCAGTTGACTTCAGACTGTCTTGCTGCAAGCATCAGTGAAAGTACATTCGGATAAAAAAGTATAATGGAGTTTAAGACGAAAATATGCGGGCGCGTACACCATAGTCAGTGTAAGGAGATTATTCGTAATGTGATTGACTTTATGACTAAGTAATCTGCAGCAGGGAACGTGATTATACCTTTGAAGAATATTTTGGATCGAGTTACAGCGTGCACAGGCGTTTCTGCAAGAAGTTTAAGTAGATTTAACAAGGAAAAAAAAGTGTCTGCAGGTTAGACAAGTTAAAAGTTGTAATACAATATAACTTTAATACAAAGATGAGACACGGACGGAACAAATATTTTGAACAAAAGAATCCGAAATTTCACGTTCTAAATTAACAATCATAATAAATATCTTTGTTATAAGACGCAACAAAGCTATTCAACAAAAACATTTATTTTGTTTGGTAAACTTAGTTCAGTTCTTAACAGGCTTTTTATTTTTATTTCATTGTTATATTATTTATACATTATTATTTTCTAAATTCAGGTGAATGTTCCACATTTTCGTCACCTAGAAAACAGAAAGAAAGAAGTGAACAGAAAATATGAAATATAAAAAGTAATCCATTAAATTGTAAAAAAAATTAATATTTTGATGAAAATTTGTGTCTCGTACTGTACAGTCCAAGCGCTCGACCCTCTCTTTCTTTCCGAATGCGTTCTTCCTCTGCGCGAAACTGATTTCCCACACGCCAGTACTAAATAGATTTGCTGTAGCTTGAGATGAGATACCTCAAGAACTGTCTATTGGTTCTATGGTTCTAACTGCCCCATTCTCTTCAAATTTTGATCGTTTACTTACCCTACCCTAACAAACATGTATACCAAAAATTATTGAAATAAACTAATTATTACTGGGTGTTCTTTTGTTAATATCGCGCAGTAGTTAATAAAGATTGTTTAAAGTAGAAAAATAAAACATTTTTGTTGTACGCATTTTTTTCAGCTGAATGAATAACTGAATAAAACAAACTGTATTGAAAAGTACTTATTATTCCAGTTTCACTAAAAATGTATGTAACAAAAAAGGAACGGAAGTACTGGAACCTCAGATTGTAATAACTGTGTTATATACTGGCCAATATGCTTTACTGGAATTATTGTTCTCAGATTTCAAATGAAATATTCACTTAATTGTGATAGTTAATAGTGCGGAATATGTTCGATATTAACATGTGTATGTTATATGCTACAGTAGTAATATTGTATTGCAATATTGAAATTTATTGCATAACACTAGAATTTAATAGCAGTATACCCTTTAATACAAGCCGTATTAACTAATAAAATTATGTAGATTATGTGTAATTAATATTGTTTAATATAATTTGGAAATTAAAATAACGCAGATTCAATAGCTCTGCTTTATAAGTAAATCTATCCTTTTAGATGGAATTATATAAAAAAATTAATAGATGTATGCGTAAATAACACAGGCCTGTATTTTAAACCTTTTACGCACTCAAAATTTTAAAAAAAATATTCATTTATAAATTTTCATTAAATATATATTTGTTTATACCATATTTATACCCCTATATTTTTTTTGGAACTCTCTATTGTGTTGTACAAACATGCCAAATTTCAATTTTCTGTGTTCATCTGCTTGGTTACAATTAGTGGTGTGCCGGAGATCCGTATCCGTATCCGCGTATGATCCGTAAAAAATAAAAATCCATATCCGTCGGCAATGCTACCCATTAGGAACATTGTTTAAAATTCTTACAGAACGTTTTTGGATTAGAAAAATAGTGTTGACTAGGGTGACCATTCGTCCCGCATTTTGATTTGGTGTCCCCAGGGCCGAATTTTGCTCTGTACTTATATTTGGGAGGTGAAGACCTTTTTTTTGCTCTTTACTTATATTTGGGAGGTGAGGACCTTTTTTTTGTTTGCTCTTCACTTATATTTCGGAAGTGACGACCTTTTTTGCTCCGTCCCGCATTGCCGTCTCCAAGAAAATGGTCACCCTAGTGTTGACTTACGAACTTTTACCCCCAATGAATGATGACGTACGTTAATTGCGACTGTATAGCAGCATAATAAAACATACGCAACATATCAAAAGATACACAGCCTGATGAACGCGTGGATAACCCTTTTCAGAACGTTGGTCAAAGAGTTGATGTGATCATACTAGCTGTTGACTTTCGATGTGAATCCCAAGAAATTTAATTAATCCCCCAAACTCAACATTTATGTTAAAATTACGATTGAGAGAAAAAGTAATTTGTTGAGTGTTATTATTTTTTAAGGACAGTCTATTTGAATCAAACCAGTCTTCAACTTTGATCATTTCACGCTCTGTTTTTTGGACCACCACATTAACAAACGTATATCTTGTATTTGGTAAGTGATATTCGACCGAATACTTAATAGTCGCCCGAATAATACCTACCTTTGTCTTTATTTAACTTTAAAATTTTATTACCTTGCATTCATAAGTAGGTCTAGACATATTTATGATTTGTTTTTGTTTTGTTCAGACTACAATAGTTTAGTGTGAGTTTAACAGGTTGTTAAGGTGCATGCATTTACTTATTTAGAAATTAGCAGACACAAAGTGCGATTCGATCTGTATTTAAAGAAACTAAAGATGGTTTAGAAGCTATTTGACAATTTCAAGAGCCGGGAAAGGCAGAAATGCAACAACAACAACCAACATAATGAATCAAAACTAAAATATCCTACTGACTTTAAAACATTAAATAACAAAAAAGATTTACATAGCAATATCCAATATAGTGACATAAAAGAAAAAATAGTGTGGTATTTAAACAGTTATCCATACAGTATACTCTTTTTGAGGGTTTTGTAGGTATGACCAAAAAACCCTTATACCGTCATTTTGTCGTCTGTCTCTCTGTCTGTCTGTCTGTCTGTCTGTTCGGTAAAAATTGTAGCCAAACGGCTAAACCTAGAGAGTTGAAATTTGGCATGCTTATACAACTCTTTGACCCGCACATAGGAAAAATACTAAAACATCTAAAAGACATACCACCCTAAAAATATAAACAAATATGTGCTCATCGAAAACAAAAATTTTTTTTTTAAATTTTGAGTAGGGTATCAAATGAAAGCCCTTAGTACGTGGATTAACGATCAAATTTTTATTTTTGCAAAATAAATTATTTTGATGCGATTTTAGCCAAAATTGTGCAAAAAAAATTTTTGTCCCACTCCCTGTAGCCCAGATGGTTTAAACTAAAAATCTAAAAAAATTCTAAGTAATGTATATTGGTGTGAACCGAAATAGTACAACAGGAATTTTTGATCAGATTATGTTTTCGGAAAATAACGCATTTTTTGTGGTTTTTGGTTCACAAAGTACAAAAGTTATACCAATGCAAGACACTCACATGCAAGGCATGCGATAGCGTAATGGGTTAGAGCACTGGTGTCGTAAGCTAAAATGCGCTGGAAAACGAAGGGTTTCGAGTTCGAGTACGGAGTGAATTTTATTTTTTCTGTTTTTTTTTTGCATTTTTATTATGTTGAAATTATTTTGTCAAAATTCTAGTTATATTTTGACAAATGTTGTATTTAATTTTTAAGAGCGTAAATTTAATAACCAGTCTTATTATATGATTAACAGACGATAAATTATTTTAAAAATATCGTTCATTTTGCCGTGATTACTACAAAGTAAAATTTGTCCTACACACTCAGCATACCGCCTTCACTTATTATATACCTGCGAAACCCTGAAATGTGTGAATATTCACACTTCACATCAATTTTTTTAAATCTAAAAACAACTACTTTTTAAATAATTAACTTTATTTTAACTTTATTAATAATAAGAATATTCGGCCGAATATTCGTTACAGGTCTATTATTTTGTTTGTCTATAAGTGTTTTTTTATCTATAAATTTGAAATATCTGATATTATTTACTTAACAGTAAAAGTGTATGTAAAAAGTTGTTTATAATAAGATAAAAATTCGTGACTATGGGAAACACTACTTATAAATTTAAAATATCTCACAATTTATATATTTTCAGTTGCTAATAAACCACAACCAGATTGGCAAAGAATGAATAATTGTAATTATTAGCGGCCATAACCACGAAATCCCAAAACTCATAAATAATTCTGCAATACTTAGATTGAAAGCAGGGCCTAACTTAAGTACTTTTGGGTCCTAGGCAAAATTATCTTTCGGGGCCCTTATTATTATTGGTCTATACTTATCTCTATACATATTCCAAGATGAAATAACGTCATTGTAACGCAAATTCTTGAATAACTGTAACTGTCAAGTGCTTCAAACACATCCACTTAAGAACAATAACAGGGATTTAACAATAGTAGGTAAAGTGAACAGTTGAAATCGTTAGAACACTTGCCGATATATAATTTAAATGTGCAGCTATTTTCACGTTATCTAGATGTAACATGCAACATAGTATCACGTGATGGTTGGACTACAGCATAATCTAACACACCCTTCTGAGAAGTACGACCTCACGAAAATGTTAATTTCAAAATATTCACGCAGAAAAACATGAGATTTCATATAACTTTTGCAATATGGTAATTTTTATACACGGGGTGCACGATTGCTTTTTTACTCGTAAAAAGGTGAGCAAGTATTTTTATGAAATAAGCAAACCAGAGTTTTTCAACTTCTAGCGAAGAATAATCTGTTGGTTTAAGCATTATTTCAAAACTTGTCAAGACTTGTTTTACTTCTTTATGATATGATTAAAAAAGCATAATTTTTCAAATGAAAATACAGAACACCTGGGCACATTCTTAGAAACTCTTTTTCTACGAAACAAGTTGAAAGACACTGATGTAATAAGATAAGATGTTAAATAAAGTTTGAGTAAAGAACGAGAGAGACGAGGACACGAGAAAAAGAGAGAGGTAAAAAATAATATCACTGCAGAATTTCTATGATTTACATAAGAAGCAAAACCGTAAAGAGACTTAAATAAAACAACTTTCAAATATATTTAGCATAAATGCAATTTTGAAGATTTTAAATCAGTTGTTGCTCTGAATTCATAGCATTTAAGAGATATTATAGTGGAAGTTGTTTAACATGAAACCATGGGGAGCGAAATATTGTTTTGTGTTAAAAGAAGTAAAAAAAAAAAACTTACGGGAAAGTAGGCAAAGTCGTACCCCGTAATTTATTTTGCCTGTAAAACTAATATGAATGCAACAACAACAAAAAAATAAATGCAGAAATTTCATTTCATATATTATCTACCATAATATTACAACAAATAATGATATTTCAATATTTATTGCCGTTAAAATGGCAAATTAAAAAAACACTGCAAAAGTACGATTTACCAAACTGGGTCGGTAAATTGTACCATAGGATTGGTTAAATGTACCTGTCAATAAAAAATTGATGTGAAGTGTGAATTTTCACACGTTTCAGGGTTTTGCAGGTATTTAGTAACTGAATGATGATTATTTGGGATGCCAAAACAAATTTTATGTCAAAATATTTTTTTATGAATTTTAATTCGAATGCCTAATACCCTTATTTAAGTTTCTAAATATGTGCAGTATTTTTTTTTTTACATAGCAAGGTTCATTAAGATTTTGGAAATTGCGCCTATGGCTTCTATTGGTTGCTTAAATCATTAGCCCCACCCTCTGATTTCGTATACATCAAACCTAGCATTAAATTATAATTTCAACACTTCCCACTGGTTATTAAATTTACGCTTTTAAAAATTAAATGCAACATTTACCAAAATATAACTATAATTTTGACAAAATAATTTAAACAAAAGAAAACTGCAAAAAAAAAAACGAAAAATTTAAAACTGACAGGATTCGAACTCTAAGTTCGCAAGTTACCTGCTGTTACCTAGCAAATTAGAAAACCAATGACTAAACGCACATCGCTATGAGCACTGGCTTATCTATTAGGTTACATAGCGAATTAAATATTTAACATATTTTGGTTAAAAACACAAAAAATGCATTATTTTCCGAAAACATAATCTGATCAAAAATTCCTGTTGTACTATTTCGGTTCACACCAATGTACATTACTTCGAATTTTTTCAGATTTTTAGTTTAAACCATCTGGGCTACAGGGTGTGGGACAAAAAAATTTTTGCACAATTTTGGCAAAAATCGCATCAAAATAATTTATTTTGAAAAAATAAAATTTTGATCGTTAATCCACGTACTAAGGGCTTTTATTTGATACCCTACTCAGAATTTAAAAAAAAAATATTTTTTTCGGTGAGTACATATTTGTTTATATTTTTAGGGGGATATGTTTTTTAGATGTTTTAGTATTTTTCCTATGTGCGGGTCAAAAAGTTGTACAAGCATGCCAAATTTCAACTCTTTAGGTTTAGTCGTTTGGCTACAATTTTTACCGAACAGACAGACAGACAGACAGACAGACGACAAAATGACGGTATAAGGGTTTTTTGGTCATACCTACAAAACCCTAAAAACAAGAAAATAATCACAGATTTTTAAAATACAAATTATTTTCAAAAATGAGTATACAGTTCATTTTTATTTAATATATAAAATATATATAGTAAATATTGTAAAAATCACAGATAGGTATTTGTTTACATAAAAATTAGATGTTTTCCTTTCCTCCCGACAATTTCTCTTTTGTACCGTCGAAAAACCAGATTCATCCATATCGAATATTTTGATACCATCTAACTTGTGTTCGTCGATAATTTGTTCTAAAATGTCAAAAAAATCATTAACATTTTTTCTGTTAAAGCCTTTGGCCCGAGCAAGAGATATTGATTCCGGTTACCGTAGTGACAACGTTGGGTATCTCTTCATAAAGGCGTAATACCACGCTTTGCCTGCAAGACCTTTATTTTTGTTGAAATTATGTATAATAGAATTTCGCTCTGCAATTTCGAAGGCCAGTTTTCTGACATCGATAATTTTCAACCCTGACATTGGAATTTTTGAAGTTCTAAGGTCTGAAATATGGTAAAGGCACATTTTAAAACATATCCTAAACAAAAAAATGTTTGTAAAATTTTGAAATTTTTGTAATAAAATTTAATTTTTCAAAAAATTATATCTCAATAACGGTAAAAGATAGGGACATCTGGTTTAAATTTTTGAGTTCCTCATGTCCATTTTAGTCTAGAAAAAAATTGGGGCCTTAATAACCAAACTTATACAAAGCATGTATCATTAAACAAAACCCTTAAAAATGGCAAAAAATCGAAAAATCGTAAGGGGGACCCCTTCGATAAGAAATCTCGAATTTTTACAAAAAAAAATATTTCGGATTTTTCTCAAAATTGATACACATTGGGCCGTAGATCACAAAAATAAGGTTCATTTTGGATTTTGGCCAACTGTTTTTGAGTAAATCGGAAAAAAAGTACCTAAAATTGACTATATCGGAAAATAGTACCTAAAATTGACTATAACTCAAAAACTATGGCCTCTTGATTTTTTTAAATATTTTTTTATTAATCCTCATCCCAAAATTACCTAACGGCCATATTTTGGACAGTATAAGGAAAACTTTTTTTTTTCAAAAAAATAAATAAATAAAAAAAATATGAATATAAGAGCAAACTTTCAAATTATAAAATATGTTTCACTAGTTCTGCTTTAATTATAGAAGGCAATGCTGTAGATCTGCCAAAAAAAAATTGTGGCATTATTGGCGCGTTTATTTTTTAATTCATAGTGAATTTTAAAAATTGGCTTTGGAATGCCAAAATTGCGACATAACTGCGGAGATTTTTAGATGCCTATAAGCCAGTGATTACTAAAATTTTCGTTTTCCTGCGCCTTTAAAGTATCAGAATTTTTACGCGGTGCCCCAAGTAAAAACTACTATAGCTAACGCAATTGGAGGAATGTTGTAATATTTCGCGGCGCCCCTGTAGCCCATCTGCGGAACCCCAGGATGCCGCGGCGCACAGTTTGGGAATCGCTACCCTAACCTGTAACAAATTGCCCCCCACTTTGTTACAATTTATATATTTTTTTTATTCAAGTTTGAATATTAATTTTTGTGGCCTATATTTTAATGGAAATATATCATATTACAGTTGATCAATGTATATGGCAATGGTACAATGAAAAATGCTATATCTCATTTTTTACCCATAAATATTGGTGTGCCTCAAGGATCGGTGTTAGGTCCAATTTTATTTTTACTTTTTGTAAATGACTTGTTCTTTTTTGTAAACTCTTTCGTAACTATGTACGCTGACGATACTTCGGCCCTGATATGTGGACAAAATAGTGGAGAAATACAAGAAAAAGCTAACAAATTACTACATGATATGAATAATTGGTTTGCATTTAATAAATTGTATCTTAATTTCGAAAAAACTAACTTCTTACATTTTCATATTATTAATAATAAAAACTTACCAGATATTAAATTAAATGTTGGTACCAAAGAAATCACTAAGGTAAACAATACAAAGTTTCTAGGTTTATCAATTGATGAGAACTTGAATTGGTCTTATCACTGTCAAAGTCTCATCAGCAAATTAAATATATTATGCTTTCAAATCAGATCATTAAAAAGTCATGTTAATTTCAACTACTTAAAAACATTTTATTTTGGCCATGTACATCCCATTTTATTGTATGGAATTTGTTTTTGGGGTTCAATAAAATTATCTAATGACGTCTTCATTGCTCAAAAAAGGATAATACGATGCATTGCTGGAATAAATACTAGAACTTCCTGTAGGGATTATTTTACTGAATATAAGATCTTAACACTGCCCAGTATGTTCATAATAGAGGTACTCTGCTATACATACAAATCAAAACATATTTTGCAAACTAATTCTGATGTTCATGGGTACTACACTCGAAATCGTAGTAAGTTTCGTACACCTAGACATAGACTAGAGTTTATAAAAAATGCATATAATTCTGTTGGTTTATATTTGTTTAATATGTTACCTGACAAATATAAGTGCACTGAAAACATTAAAAAATTTAAAAGTAATCTCAAAAACTTATTTCTTGAGCATGCTATATATAACATGGAAGAATTCTGCAATATATGCAGGAAATGATTATAAATATGTAATCTTCTATTACCTGCATTATTGTTATTGTTATTCTGTTCTTTTGTATTATATATAATATTTTGACGTATCCATTGTGCAAATGTACATTTTTTGGTTTTAATAAATTATTATTATTATTATTATTATTATAATTAATGTGTAAAAGAGAATATTTTGTTTCTCTAGTTAAATGGTTGTAACAACTAACCCCACCTTCCTCTACATCAAAATTTAATACAATAAGTATCAGATATACCGAAAAAAATTTAGTAACCTTGACTTTAAAACGATTTCGTATAAATTATAATTAATGAAAACATTTGCGTTTTTTGTTGATATGCGGTTTGCTTTCAGTAAATAATATATTAGGTTTTAAAACACGCAAAGAACAAGAAGCATTTAAATTTAAAATATTCTTCAACTGCAAGTTTAAACTTGTATAGATACGTATTCATATACACTTATTTATTACTTTTGAATTATTTATTTATACATTTATTTTATGTATTCGGTACTTTTATTTAATGTTGCTAGGCACGGCAACCAACATATTGGAAATTAATGGAATGGTAATCTAATTTGCAATTTCATATAAATACTTTATTACTACCATTATTTTATTTAGACTTATTAGTTAACTAACTCTTTGTCGGCAAATGAAATTACATTTAAACTTCGATCAGCTAGAACTTCACATCTTGGGTTGTGTGATGTGTCCTTGTCCTATTTGAAGACAGGAGTAGAGTTTTATTGAGTCCGTTCACTTAATATTAGGACAAAGCTTCATCACACAGCGCTTCTAAACAAATACCTCGGAAAATATATGAACTAATTTGAAAAATTTTAAGCGGGTTTCCATCCGACCAATCAGTCACCACAGTACCGAAATCTTAATCTTAACTAATAATTTAATCATGATATTGAGTAAATAATTAATTTAGTTACCAGTGTGAATAACTGCATTATGATTGATGTACGTTACTCATTAAACCATGTCTGGAAATTAACTTTTTAATCTCAATCCTCAATCATTGGGTTGATTGCATTTTACCCAACTCTGGATATAATGTAGACAAAAAAATGTAGATTTTAACCAGATCTAAAAAAAATCCCCGAGACCATATACCTATCATGCACCGATATCGTGACTTGGTCAATTATCAGTTTTTAAACTATTTTTTGTATTATTAAATTTGTGGATACATAACATCGGAGTTTTATAGTGATGTATTAAACTCTTAGAAGTGTTGCTATTAATTTTTAAGTTAGTCGTGTTCTCATGACTGCGTGTATGGTGTTGGGGGGTTTCGTTGGCTTTTCGTAGAACCATTTACTGCGCGATGTTAAACAGTAAAGGTGATTTAGCATCTCCTTGTTTGACCCCAACATGAATTTCGAAAAACTGATGAATAGGTACTTCACAGCATTCAATTAGAGTTTATTTGCCAATATTGCATTTTATTAATCCCGGTTTGACACAGTCATATATGCGTTTTAGTAGTATATCCTTCAGTTTATTTCAGCTTGTAAAATACACGCTACAATTACTCTCTTTGATATGAGATTCTTTTCAAAGGCTCACCAGATATTATATGAAAAGATTTTTATTAAGCTTCACCTGACCACTTAACTATTTAATCACCTTTACTGCATTTTTTGTTCTATTTTCAACATTTTATTTGCAGCATGCAAGGGTAGAAAATTATTTTAGGTCACTTGTCAACTTGTAGTACTAATGATATTTGAATGTTTAAATACGTTTTAATGTGTTTTTCTTTTGAACTCGTGATTATAGGTTAATAAAAATAGGCACGAACCATAAGAAATGTGGGTTAAAGGAATAAAATAAACCAGAGGTCGGCAAACTACAATTCGCGGGCCACTTATATAAATAAATATATTTTTAATGAAAAAATTATATATATATATATATATATATATACAGTATTGGCCATAAAGATAGCAACTTTTGATAATCCTCTTTTATTTTTATTCTATTCAATATTTTTAAAATTAAAAACTGTTATACTTACCTTAACAATCATCTACATATATTATAGTAAAAAAATTTAATAGTTTTAATAGTAAATTCTATTTTTTTTTATAGTATTTATTATTTTTACCTGGTCATAAAGATAGCAACTACTCTTAAAAAAATCTTTTTTTTTATTAATTAAGAAAATGAATTATTATTAACAGATCATTTTTAATATTTTATATAGTAACCACCAGTATTTATAACTTCCCGACATCTTTTCGGCATTGATTCTAATAATTTCGTGATCATTTCATTATCAATATTAGACTAAGCACCCTGCAAAGCTTTAAACAAATCTTCAATATTTGAATGCGTTTTGTTTCTAATCTTTCTGTCGACAATCTCCCAAAGGTTTTCTATTGGATTCAAATCTGGTGACTGTGACGGCCAAGTCATTACGTTAATTTTTGAATCCTCGAAACATTTTTTGACCAACTTCGAAGAATGTTTTGGGTCATTACCATGCTGAACCTTAAAACATAGTTTCAGCATGAACTCATCAGAATAAGGTTCCATAACATTCTGAAGGCTGTCTTTATATTTAAATCGATCCATTAATCCTTCAATGTGGTATAGAGGACCCATACCATATCCCGAGAAACAGCCCCATACCATCACACTGCCTCCGCCATGTTTAACTGTTGGCAAGGTGTATTTTTGAACTAATCTTTTATTAGCAGGCCTCCTAACGTAACTTACACCATCACTTTTAAACAAATTGAACTTAGATTCATCACTAAAAATAACTTTTTTCCATTGATCCACAGTCCAGTCAATATGATTTTTAGCAAATTCTAATCGGGCCTTCACATTCTTTTTGGATAGAAGTGGTTCTTTAGCAGGACGGCGACTAAAAAGACCCTCACTAAATAATCTTCTACGAATAGTTCTTGTTGAGATGTTTTCTTGATCCATATGTGGCAAAAGGCCCAAAATTTTCTCTGATGACAGAAAGGTGTTATTGGTAGATAAATAAATAATGTTTTTATCAGTTCGTTTTGTAGTTTTTCGTGGCCGTCCTGGAATTTTTGAATGTTCAAACGTACCTTCTTCTCGAAATCGTTTTATAATACGCGACACAGTAGATTTATGAACATTTAAATTTTGTGAAATCACATTTTGCAGCAGCCCGTCTTTAAAACCAAAAATTATTAAGTTTCTAATTTCACTTGAAACAGTTTTACTATGACCCATGATTGACAAATATAAACTGAAATATTACTTGTGCACAACATATTATTTATGGATAAAATCTGCATATAACAAGAAAATTCAAGAAGTTTCAGTGCAATCTTTTTGTCCAAGCAAAAATAAAGAAATAATTTATTATTAATCTGTAAGTCAGATTATTTGACTATTGATTGATGTAACAGACAAAACATGATTAAATTATAGAACTAAGAGTATTTATTTTCCAATATTATTATTAAAATTTGAAAAATTGAGAAATGTTAAAAGTTGCAATCTTTATGGCCAATACTGTATATATATATATATAGTTGAATGTAGTTCTTGATTTTTATTTCTCCTTATATATATATATATATATATTATATGACGTTCAATACGAGCAGCTTTATTTATTTACTGTTGGACACATAATTCATTCATTATTTGATGGTCGTAGATAAAAATATTTACTATAGGAATTATTTCAAGCGAAGGTGTAAAGTTAATGTTTAGCCAGCTTGTGTGAACTAAATATGAGAAAGTAAAAATTACTTTATATTTGTAGTTATATATATCTTTCCCTAGGCTATGTCTGAACCATGTAGTAGTAAAAAACATAAAAAGAAACAAAAAATCATGCTGTTTTAAATTCTGTGGAAAAAGAAGACACTCTTCTTATCCAGTTGAATTTTTCTTTGGCAAATTTGTTTTATCCGAGCATATATCCCCACGGCGTATATCTGAAACAAATATTAATTTGAAATATTTCAATAAAAAATGTATTTGTGTACAAACGTAATTTATTTATATTTAACATTTACTTTTTACCAGAGCCGCAGTAAGGAAAACTTGCGCTAGGGGCAAAACTGCGTTTATGTGCCCTTGCCAAATAAATGTGAAGAGCAAAAAAAAAGGTCCTCACCTACCAAATTCCAAGTGATAAGCAAAAAAAAGGTACACACCGCAAATTCCAAGTGAAGAGAAAAAAAAAAAAAATTATGTGAAGTGTGAATTTTCACACATTTCAGGGTTTTGCAGGTATTTAGTAAATGAATGATGATTATTTTGGATGCGAAAACAAATTTTATATTAAATTTTTTTTTTGTTAATTTTAATTCGAACGCCTAATGTAGGTTTCTAAATATGTGCAGTATTTTTTTTTATATAGCAAGGTTCATTAAGAATTTCAAAATTGCGCCTATGGCTTCCATTGGTTGTTATAAGTTCCGCCCCTCTGATTTCGTGTACATTGAAACAGAATTAAATTATAATTTAAACAATTTCCACTGGCTATTAAATTTACGCTTTTAAAAATTAAATGCAACATTTGCCAAAATATAATTAGAATTTTGAAAAAATAATTTAAACAATATAGAAATTAAAAAAATATATATACGAAAGAAAGTTCTTGACGAAATTAATATGGGTATTAAATAAAATTCTTATGTCATACTCGTCATAAATTTATTAAAACAATTTTTTTTTATATCGAGACGTTTCGATTGGTAATCCAATCATCCTCAGTCCAATATTATTGTCAGATGTGTAAAATAATGTATTTCCGTAAGGTCTATCGTATAGGACAGACCGTTCGGCTAGACTATGATTAACCGTTCCTGTCCGTTCCACACATTTTAATGTGGAAATACATTATTTTACACATCTGACAATAATATTGGACTGAGGATGATTGGATTACCAATCGAAACGTCTCGATAAAAAAAGTTGTTTTAATAAATTTATGACGAGTATGACATAAGAATTTTATTTAATATATCGGATCGGGTTACATGGGTGAAAAGTCAGCGTCAAATACCACTAGACCAGCACACACGTTAGAGTGTTGCTTGTTACAAAGCTATAACTTGTGTACATTATTAGCCAAAAATCACAAAAAATGCGTTTTTTTCCAAAAACCTAATCTGATCAAAAATTCCTGTTGAACTATTCCGGTTCACACCAATGTACATTACTTAGAATTTTTTCAGATTTTTAGTTTAAACCATCTGGGCTACAGGGTGTGGGACAAAAAATTTTTTGCACAATTTTGGCAAAAATCGCTTCAAAATAATTTATTTTGCAAAAATAAAAATTTGATCATTAATCCACGTACCAAGGGCTTTCATTTGATACCCTACTCAGAATTATAAAAAAATATTTTTTTTTTCGATGAGCACATATTTGTTTATATTTTTAGGGGGATATGTTTTTTAGATGTTTTAGTATTTTTCCTATGTGCGGGTCAAAGAGTTGTATAAGCATGCCAAATTTCAACTCTCTAGGTTTAGCCGTTTGGCTACAATTTTTACCGAACAGACAGACAGACAGACAGACAGACGACAAAATGACGGTATAAGGGTTTTTTGGTCATACCTACAAAACCCTAAAAAGGTTCTCACTTACGAAATGTCCCGCCCCTTAGTCAAGCTCATCGGCGCCCTTTTCCTTAGTGCGCTAGGGGCCGTCGCCCCCTCCACCCCCCACCTTACTGCGGCTCTGCTTTTTACATATATTCCACCTACTCATATATAGAATCTGTACGTAATACGTAATAATATTCGAGATTGGTTTTAAAATTACTTTTTTTCTGTGGTTTAGGTTAGTTAATTACATTTTTTAACGCATCTGTGGCTATTAGCGCCTTGGCTTAGTTTAAGAATAAGTATCTGACCAATATGTCTATATTGAGACAGCTAATTTTTTAAAAACTTGGACTTAAGCTTGTGTCGGCATTTCCCTCTACGCTAAGAAGGAAGTCTTAATGCTATTAAATAGCTTACTAGCAGCTCCAACTCATTTGCTAAAAATACAGATCCCAGATAATTGAAACAGTACAAATACTGATCCTAAATACTGATCAGTGTACATCAGTATTGTGGAGTATTGTGATATATTGTTTGAAAACAATTTTAAAGCTAGAAATTGTTACAGAACATTCGAAAATTTAATAAAATGAGCTTATTTTAAACAATAATTCATATTGTAATATGCATAGTTTGTTCATATGCAAACCAAATAAGCCATAATTAGATCATCCGAATATATTTTATATGACATCAATATTTGTATGAATTAATTTATTTCTGCAATGAAACATTTAAATTTAGATATAAATTTTCAATTCGATGCTCTGTAATATTGTATTCTATAATTTTCTTTGTTTAAACTCAAATTGCACATTTCAGGGTTCTGTATTTATTTAGAAGTGACCAAATTTTTGACTGTAAGGTGGATCAACTGATATTACATATGATATGATGGAAGTTTTTTATTATAACTTCCAAACAACGACCCAAGTCTCTGTCCTTTAATTACTCCAACTATCTTCGGTTCTCTACAAAGTTCTGTCAATCTACTATTTGTTTTACGGATAACTATACCGTCCACCTTTTTTCGCCATATATTTTTCTTAAAGCCTTCCTCTCCAATTATTTCTACTCTTTTAGGGTTTTGTAGGTATGACCAAAAAACCCTTACACCGTCATTTTGTCGTCTGTCTGTCTGTCTGTCTGTTCGGTAAAAATTGTAGCCAAACGGCTAAACCTAGAGAGTTGAAATTTGGCATGCTTATACAACTCTTTGACCTGCACATAGGAAAAATACTAAAACATCTAAAAAACATATCCCCCTAAAAATATAAACAAATATATGCTCATCGAAAAAAAATATATTTTTTTACAATTCTGTGTAGGGTATCAAATGAAAGCCCTTGCTACGTGGATTAACGATCAAAATTTTATTTTTGCAAAATAAATTATTTTGAAGCCATTTTTGCCAAAATTGTGCAAAAAAAATTTTGTCCCACAGCCTGTAGCCCAGATGGTTTAAACTAAAAATCTGAAAAAATTCTCAGTAATGTACATTGGTGTGAACCGGAATAGTACAACAGGAATTTTTGATCAGATTATGTTTTCGGAAAATAACGCATTTTTTGCGTTTTTAAGTAAAATATGTAATATATTTAATCCGCTATTTAACATATGCTATACAGGTCACTCGTTATCCTGTATAGCACAGTGGTAAAGTTCTTGCTTAGTGAGTTGAAACTACTGTAAGAAACTGTGTTCGAATCCCGTAAATTTTTATTTTTTCAGTTTTTTTTTGCATTTTTATTTTGTTTAAATTATTTTGTCAAAATTCTAGTTATATTTTGGTAAATGTTGCAGCTAATTTTTAAAAGCGTAAATTTAATAACCAGTGGGAAGTGTTGAAATTATAATTTAATTCTATATTTGAAGGTATCAGAGGGCGAAGCTTATGATTTAAGCAACCAATGGAAGCCATAGGCACAATTTTCAAAATCTTAATGAACCTTGCTATATAAAAAAAATACTGCACATATTTAGAAACTTAAATAATGGTATTAGGCATTCGAATTAAAATTCATAAAAATATATTTTGACATCAAATTTGTTTTGGCATCCCAAATAATCATCACACTGTTAATAAATACCTGCGAAACCCTGAAATGTGTGAAAATTCAATCAATTTTTTTGCTCAACGTCAATAGTTTATACCCATACAACACCGTCGGCCTTATAATCGACACTCGCAGCTTTCTTGTTCTAGCCTTTTTATTGGATGTAAAGAATTTAAATAAGAAACTTGAACATTTACTTCCCATTAAATATAGCCTTGTCGTTATCGACACAATAGCCTTGTCGCTGTTTCTAATTCTTCGTTCTTATTATTTGATACCGTCACTCGCAAATACACAAAACTATATACTTCTTCAAATTTTTGCTGTTGTTTGGAAACATCTTTTTGTCGCATGCAGTGATATGCTGTTCATATGTGCAGGATAGTGCAATGAACACCTTAAATATTTTTCTGAATTGTGCTGTAAAATGTTTAAGGCATATTGTTTTTTATTGCAAGAATTTTCTATATAAGAATTAATTCAGCTACTGAATAATTTCCTGTGAGTATCTGTGCTTCGCTTTGCATCGAGTCATTTAGAACAGAATGAGACGGTAAAATTGGAAATATAGTATTGAAACGCCACGCCACTCGACGTGTCTACACACGATGCAATCTATGCACATACAATGTAACACGCGACGCGAAAGACGAAACTTCAGCAAGTATATTTGGTCAGTTCCTCAAGAGTAGTGAAATTTATCTACATGTGTAGTCGCGTGAAAGGATGAACATAGTTCTTAACAACGAATCAGACAGTAAAGATTTACAAGAACTGACAAAAATGTTTATGAAATAATTCAGCAAAGAAATACATTTGGAGAATTTCTTGTTCTTTTTAAAGACTTTTTAAAGAGATTACGAACAATTCCAAATATATTTCCGAGAAGATAAATTGCAATTTGAGGAAATATATGAATATATTAAATAAAGATGACTTTCGTCAAATGACGCGTGAGTACACGTGTTAACTAGATACACGTTGGTCACGAAACAGACAACACGCTGAACCGGATTGTTTGGATCGGGTATTGTGTGGGCGCATCGCCCCGCGTCGCGTGTTAATAGCAGAGCCGCAGTAAAGGGGGGGGGGGCGACGGCCTCTATCGCACTAAGGAAAAGGGCGCCGACGAGCTTGACTAAGGAGCGCGACATTGCGAAGATGAGGACCTTTTTTTTTGCTCATCACTTGGATTTTGGGAGGTGAGGACCTTTTTTTTTACTCATCACTTGTATTTTGGGCAGTGAGGACCACCTTTTTTTTGCCAAGAGCGCCAAAACATAGTTTTGCCCCTAGCGCAAGTTTTCCTTACTGCGGCTCTGGTTAATAGTGTGTAATCCATAGTCAACAGTGGAAAATAGCAACATTTGATTAGAGCCAGCACGCGTCGCGTTTCCTTGGGTTGCGTCGGGTTTTATAAGTATGTTTCCACCTTAACACAATTAACATCCGTGGCCTGTATACGACATCTAGGTGCTGGGATATTATCTACGAATTCGACACACAAATTAACCCGAATATACGCCCGAGTAAACCTGCGCGTGTTAGAAACATTGCAATTGTCACGTTTTTACAGTTCAGCCTATAGCTTAAAAGTAGCAGGTAATACTGGCATTTTGTATTACAATTAGACTGTTTAATTAACGTATTTAAATCACGTAACAAAAAAGTATTTTTTTAATTTTTTGCTGTAAATCTTAAAAGCAGCAGTTGCTTTCAACGTCTTCAAATTTTCTTATTGTTGACTAAGATGCCATTTCTTATACGTGTATAGTTTTGTAGTAAATATTATTTTTCAAAGGCATGCACACCTTAGTACAAAATACACCGTACGGCACTGGTCTCATTTATTGATAACCCTACCTCACCTGCTGCTTCCTTTGAATATTTAAAAAATGTTTCAAATTCTTTATTATACCTACAAAATCCTAAAAACATTGTTTAAAAACAATACAATATTTTTTTTGTAATACGTAGTATAATTTCGTAGTTATTCAAGTAATGGGAACTAATGTAGTTACTAATTCCCCGGTTAGTGTAGCAATGTTCAATAGACGTGTTCCTTGCGGAGTTTCGGATACGTCCATTTCCGCTAATGCATGCGGTCCACAGTCCACGGTCCACGGTGGTCTCGACCGGCTATTGTTCCTTCCGTTATATTACACACTGTCTCAATACCAACATAATCTGCTGTCCCTACCCTTTCACACCAACTAACACAATCACACTACTGTTAACTAATTACACCATATCAGGGCACGTTCACAACGAACAAATTAACCAGCTTTTCCAACAGAATTTCTCAAATGTGCTTTTTGAATCATGGATTATTTTTGAGAAAGGTATTGTAATAGAGGTTATTTCAGAGATTATTACTACTGTACGTAATCTTTAAGCCTTTACACCATTTCTAGTATTAGCCTATTGAAGTTTGAGTTTTATTTTTGTTCATTTCCATATTTCTTACCATTTTTATCTTGTTTATCTTCATAAAACATACTTACTTTCTTATTTAATCCTAAAGCCTTTTAACCATTTTCGGTGTCACCACATTTTCTGGTGTCAGGCTGTTGGCGTTTGAATATTAATCCTGCGGTGTCCTTCTCCATAGTTCTTGCCACTTCTTTCTATATTGTATCATAGTCCTCATTTCTTTTCATGCCATCCATCTGCTTACCACAACTCTTTGAATTTCTTCTTAGTCTTCTTGTGATCTTTCTTTTTGGTGTTCTTATCTCAAAAACTGTTTGGACAGTGATTTTCAGCGTGTGCCACCAAAAAACCGCTGGTATGCCACAAGTCTTCAATCAGTAGACTAATAATGATCATTCATTAACAAAAAATATTAGTGTAGCATAAATAAATTCTTTAAAAATCATAATCAATATTATTTTAGAAAATGACAAAATGATTCAAATTAAATTTAAGTACAGTCTGTAATTACATTTTATCTATTTCGAACTGCCGTGTCTATGATTGAAATTATCATGCTGTTAGTCAACCTTTGTCGTGGGGATGTCACTTAGAGAAGAAGAAGAATTATAAAATTTGTTATTACAAAAACTGAATGTGTGTCTTCAAGGCAGGCGTGAGACATGGAAGAACAGGGGCAATCGCTCAAGCCTCCGCGCTCGCACAATACACAATACAAAATGCTTAATGAAGTACAGTTAGCGCTTATTTGCACTTGGTCCCGTGCTCACCATATACACATCACAAATGGTTTATGAAGTACAGTCAGCGCTCACTTGCACAGGACCCAGCAATGTTTGCAGTGTTTGCAGCCGACTCCTTGTTCCTGCCCTGTTCCTTGACATTTTTACCATCCTGTTTGGTGTGACGTTGGTTGAAAAAAAGCTCTATGGGAACCGTTCCAAGACTCTCTCTACATGTCCAGTGCAGGGTGTACATATAGGCTACGAAAACATGGACATTGGGACCTGCGATTTTGGGGCCCGAAGGAGTCTAGCTTTTCCATTTTTGTTGCTCATCACGATCTGACTTCCTTTAGGGGCATCCTTTCCATTCAGCCTACGGCCCATAAAAACCATAATCCGGCACTGTAAATGCCTTACTCCTACTTCTATCCAGTTTTTTCTTTCTGCTATCTTCTTTAAGCATCTCATTTCTGACGCTTTTAATTTACTACTTTTTTATACCTTAATTTACTACCTTGGTTACTTGTATTTCGGGTTTTGTCAGGGATGCAGATTTTATGATGTTAAATATTTGCTGGCTACTCCTATTTTTTCTGTTATTTCCGCATCTATTTTCCGAATATACAAAAACTTTTCGACTTACTTTTGCTTTATTGGTTTTCCTCCTAATGTAACTTGTGCTTCGTATATTTATATAATATACACACAACGTTGGGCAGTATAGTGTTACGGGAAGATTATTTTAAATATTCATATAACTAGAGTTAAAAAATGGAATTGTTTCAGTCTACAGTACTTTTGCATTACATTTCTGAATATCATCGTATATGTGGTTATGGTAATAATCTCGCCTATTTATCTTACAAAGGTATTAGTGAGAAATATACTTTAGTGTTGCGGTTTGGGATACATTTCGAGTTGGTTTATAAAAGTAGAACAGTCTCATTCCCGTATAAAGTCACTACTCTAAATCAAAAGATATTGTGTTTTGAGTGTTTAACTTGGTTGCATAAGCTAACACTTTTCATACAGAGTAGAGAGAAACTAAAAAGCAAAGAGCGGTATGTGGGGATTTAAAATATTTAAGAGTATTTACTTAGTTGAGATATATTTACCTGCAGACATTTAAAAACTACGTAAAGTTTTATAAGAGTGTTTAAACAAGTTTAATGTAAAAGTATTTAAAGATTTGCATATACATTTGCCACACTTTTGGAAGTTTTTTTTTTAGGTTCTTGTAGGTATACTAGGAAAGTCTTATATCGGCAGTCAAGTGTCGAACTGTCTGTCTGTACGATAGTGGCGGATTAAGACCTCAGGGTGCCCTAAGCAGTAAAATTTGTTGGTGTACCCCAGTGGCGTGTTTGTATTGTTGGAATATTAATTTTTTATTTTAAGTTTGCCACGGAGAGTAGAGCATACAGCAAAGTTGGTTTCGCGGAATTTTAGTCTTGGGTTCTCCGAAAATGCCAGGGGTTCCGCGAGATACGGTGTCCTTTAATACTAGATATTCCGCGATTTTTGGAAAATTATATAAAGGTTCCGCGACAACATAAGTTTGGGAATCGCAGGCGAAGAATAGCGAACTGGAAGTTATTTTTAAGTTGTTATTTTGACGCGGTTTTTGCGAAAAAATTGTTGAAAAACCTTGTCTCCTATCCTATCTACCTGAGCAATTGGTTTAAGATTTGAAAAAAAATAAAAAAGTAAATTGGTGTGAACTGAAATAGTACAAAGGAAGTATATTTTCAAAAATTATTGAATTTATTGTATTGTTCAAAAAATGTATTATGTCCTTGATTGACATTGATCTTCAGATTTTCTTTATTTTGATACGATTACAGCAAAAATGTTGTCCCATTCTAAATATATATGAGACCCTGAAAAGTGTGATAATTTACACTTCATCAATTTTTTTTTATAAATGTCATTCACAGATTTCTGCAAATTGTAAACTTGCGTTATTGACATTACTTCCAGCCTTATAGACTTGATTGAAATGTACAGTTGGTCCATCAAATCAGTATAAAAGTTATCAATGATATGTTCTCCAATACTCACGGTCATTCCAAACCGTTCTAGTTGGACTCTATCTTATCGCGTTTATACAATCGTAGAAAGCATCATTTAGAGAAACGTATTACAGAAATTTATATAGAAATGAGTAGTCTTGTTTATTTAAGAACAGGAACACGTACGTTATCAGATAAGTTACACATAAATGACGTAGTTCTATAATAGCTAGTAATTTACAAACGTATTCTTCAATGGATACCTTTGGCAGACAATGGAAGTCGAGAAGGACAACGTACTAGATGGACGGACGATATAAAACGAATCTGTACAAACTTGTTGATAGAGAAAATTAGAAATTGTTAGGGGGGGCCTATATCCAACATACACGAGGATTGATTATAAAAAATAAAAAAAATGGACCAGCTTTATAAAACTTTATTAATAAGAAATTTCCAGTCTTTTTCCAGACTTTTTGTAGACACATTTTGGAATCTTTTTTAGATCTGTTTTGGATCATTTTTAGGGTTTTATAGGTATGACCAAAAAACCCTTATACCGTCATTTTGTCGTCTGTCTGTCTGTCTGTCTGTCTGTCTGTCTGTCTGTCTGTCTGTCTGTTCGGTAAAAATTGTAGCCAAACGGCTAAACCTAGAGAGTTGAAATTTGGCATGCTTATACAACTCTTTGATCCGCATATAGGAAAAATACTAAAACATCTAAAAAACATATCCCCCTAAAAATATAAACAAATAGGTATGTGCTCATCGAAAAAAAAAATATTTTTTTATAATTCTGAGTAGGGTATCAAATGAAAGCCCTTGGTACGTGGATTAACGATCAAATTTTTATTTTTGCAAAATAAATTATTTTGAAGCGGTTTTTGCCAAAATTGTGCAAATTTTTTTTGTCCCACACCCTGTAGCCCAGATGGTTTAAACTAAAAATTTGAAAAAATTCTAAGTAATGTACATTGGTGTGAACCGGAATAGTTCAACAGGAATTTTTGATCAGATTAGGTTTTTGGAAAAAAACGCATTTTTTGTGATTTTTTGCTAATAATGTACACAAGTTATAGCTTTGTAACACGCTACATTGGAACGTGTATGCTGGTCTTGTGGTATTTGACGCTGATTTTTCACCCAAGTAACCCGATCCGACAGGGATCGAACCTGTGAGAAGAGACTATATTATTTTTTGTTTTTTTTTTTTTTTTAATTTTAATATTGTTCAAATTATTTTTTCAAAATTCTAGTTATATTTTGGCAAATGTTGCATTTAATTTTTAAAAGCGTAAATTTAATAGCCAGTGGAAATTATTTAAATTATAATTTAATTCTGTTTCAATGCACACGAAATCAGAGGGGCGGAACTTATAACAACCAATGGAAGCCATAGGCGCAATTTTTAAAATTCTTAAAGAACCTTGCTATATAAAAAAAATACTGCACATATTTAGAAACCTAAATAATGGTATTAGGCGTACGAATTAAAATTAACAGAAAAAATATTTTAATATAAAATTTGTTTTCGCATCCAAAATAATCATCATTCACTTACTAAATACCTGCAAAACCCTGAAATGTGTGAAAATTCACACTTCACATCAATTTTTATTATTTATTTTTTTCTCAATCGTTTTAATCGACATATTTTTAATTAACTCTTTAGTTTAACGGCAAAAAAAATACAAGGGTCCATATCAGGTTAGTATGGTGGGTGGAAGACGAGAGTTCCTTTCAGGAATTTTTTTAGAGCTTGTGGTTTCAGAAAAGGCTCGCGGGTTCTTTGTAATCCTTTTATAAAACGGGACTAAAATATTACGTTAAAAATTTCAGATTTTTTATGTTACTGAGTTAAACACAGTAATAGTCGAGTTCATACGTTCACAAATGCATTTCCGTTATGGCCAAAGTATGCAATCAGTGCATGGAAATGATGTTTGATTCTAAAATTAAACTGTAAACAGTTTCAATAAAAAAATTACGCGGGCGTGCAATATAAATGCTTATGTATACATGTAATAAATTGCATCTAAGCAAAGGATTTTGCAAGTGAAATGAAAGCGCAGAGACGAAGGTGGACCGGCCATGCCAACAGACCCACAATACCAGGTTTATCAATTTAGTGTGGGAAGAAAACCCGATTGGGAAAAATTCCCGCAGACGTCCTTGCCTGAAATGGCGGGATAATATCAAGAAAGATCTTGAAGTCTGGGGAGCGGATGACTGGCAAACAAATTAGCGTAATGTCTTGGATGTTGGAATCGTTCAAGGTACAATATTGGGACCTTAACTATTTATATTGTATATTAATAAGCTACCTAAATATATAAATGCAATATATATTATTTATGTTGACGATTTCTTGTATAGTTGACCATAGTGACATAAATAGAGTTTTGCAGGATGCATTAAATTAATCAACGCATGGTACATTGCTAATAGCCTAAGCTTAAATTCATCTAAAACCGAATCTATAGTATTTAGCCTAAACATAACTGTTTCTGATGATACTCGCTATAGGTGTACAATGTTTAATTTCTGGGTTTCTCTTCATTGGAACAACCACATAAAATTTGTTGCTAAATAATGAATACCTATAACTTGAGCAATAATGAAGACCTAAAAGTTAAGCAAGATCGTCAATAATGTGTTTTTCAATGTAGCTAAAAGTGTATATATTGCCTATATACAATCGCAATGCAATATGGCATAATATTGTGGGCAATTCTGTGGAATGGATCAGAATTTTCAAACTGCAAAAATGGTCGATACGAATTCTTTGTAAAATCGATAGAAGGGAATCCTGTAGGAAATTACTTTCGGATATTGAAATACTTACATTTTCATCTTTATACATTTTAAATGTGTTGATATATATTAAAGAAAGTATCAGTATGTTCGCGGGAAATAATTCTCTGTATGATCACAATACTAGGCATAATATTGAAATTCGTATTCCACGGGTGAAATATAAAGTAACAAAAAAATTGCCAAATTATATAGGAGCAATACTATTCAATAAATTGTCCAAGTAAGGAAAAAGGCCAAATACAACAAAACTTAGGAAGTGCTTGAAAATATTTCTTATAAAAAAAAGCGGTCTATAGTATACAGACATATATGGATTTGGATCTAAAAAGGGTAGTAGACCATATTTTGTAAATAGTTAAAGTTGGAAAAGTAATCTTGTACTGACAGAAGTTATGTATATTTTCTTTACGTCAACTTTATAAATATTATTATATTATTAATCTTGAATTGTGCAGGTTGTCAAAACCAACTAGAAGTTGCAGCCAGTGATGGCATCCTAAATTTTCAGGAAGCGGTTCTATAAAGTCATGTGATATCTAGGAACCTATTCTGTATTTTTAAGAGTGAAAATAAATCACTTAATTCCATTTATTATATAAGGAAAAAATTTTAAGAGCGTATTATTAATAACCTATAAAATAAATATTACATTTGCAACACTGCAGGGCACGGCGCACGATTCAAAACTGAAGTCAGAGTAATTCATTTATTTTTAATAATTCTAACAACCGGTTCCCTAAGGTTTCAATAATTTTAAGAAACGGTTCGCGCGATCCGGTCCGAACCGGTAGGATGCCATCACTGGTTGCAGCTCTTGGAAGTAAAGTAAAGTAAAGTAAAACGCAAAGGTTGGAATTTGCAAATCAAAATTTGTATTTGGGTGCTTGGATACACTCCTGTTTACCCACACCGAATTCACTGCTCGTTTACATTTCTTCGACTTTGTTCGCTATATGTAATCACAGCATTATGGAATAATCATGGAATCGAACCTGTGCCCATCGTATACAGTACAATTTAAACTTATTTCCTACAGTAGAAATGGCAAGATACGAAACAATGATATTTCCTGCCATAAATTCTGGAAAATCTTTGATTTGTTTTATTTATCTGCAGTTTCAATTCTCCATTATTTTCAATAACCTTTTTGATTCATCGAACAGATAATTACGTATTGAAAAGTTAAATTTGCATTGTGTGAGCTTGAGGTTGTCGGACGTACTGAAGCGAATATTCTGTAGCAGTTCGTATGCCGTTTGCTGGTTGATACACAGCCCGGCTTTCTGTATTTGGCACACAACAAATTTGAAACGCACCCGACCGTAAATTCTTGGTGTGGATAGACAATGCTGGCCCCTTACTACATAACTGAATTAACTAGAGTGAATGCTCAACTGAAAACAGATAGGGATGATAACAAATAGCAGAACGCAACCATAGAAAGTCAGTAGCGCCGCAGCCTACTGCCAAAATTTATTACTCAGAATCCTAGCGAGCTATATTTTTTCGTTTTATTAATTTGTGGCGTTAAAAATATCTTTAGGTCAAACCGTGACAAAAGTTTAATCATTTTATATGATGTGAGTTATCATATATTTTACTATAGAATATTTAAATTATGCTAATGATCTATAATATAATACGCCAACCTGTGTCTATGGCTGGGTGGGTGCGTGGAAATCTAAAACAAATGAAGCGAGGTTCTTATTTATATATAGTAGTATTAATTTATGTATTGGAAAGTAGTGTGCTGTGAATTTTAGTTTTCAGTGTTGACAATAAATTAGTAAAAATGACAGTTGTGTTTTTCATTAAAAAATCACTTCACAATTATTAATTTAGTTGTGAAATACACGGATCGGTTTTTTTACGAAACAAAACACAGAAAAACGTTATCCTTCCGTGATATTCGACATTTTTGATTAAAATTATTATTAGCAGAAAAATAATTATTTTAAAAAATATTTGATTTTGATGAAAGTAAATAAGAAAAATGTGACTTTTTTTTTCTTTATTATTATTTTTTCAATGCTTTATAATTTTTTTATTTCTACGATTTCTAATTATTTAAATAGTGATTCTTTTATCTGTCTATTAGTTTTAGGCGTTCTTGCTTCTTTTTTATAATAAATTAATATATTTACTAAAAATAGTAGCAACAAGATTCCGACATGTAACGTACCTTACCGAAGTTTACCGAAGTATCCAAACGTCATTAAACGCGCTAGGTGACAACTTATCTGTGTAAATTTAAAATTGGTTCGAAATATTTAAAATATTTTGGTAAAAATTACAAATTGATACATTCAATAGTTTGCACCTTTGAAATTGTATGTCATGTTGGTATTAAAACATAGTAAAAAAATTCACTTTCTTAAAATTTCATTCCATTTGACATATGTCATAAAGATAAATGATATCTTAGTTATAATGATCATAACCAACATATCTGAAGTAGGTTTTACAGCGTAAGGAATATTTTGAAATGACAAATTTACATTTAAAAGTCAGTACTACACTATAAAAGTAAACGGGCAAGCAATTAAATTTTACTGTGTAATAGTTTCTCACGATATATTTCAAACTGATTTGAGATATAGTGTAAGTACGCTTTTTTCCGTGTGTGTATTTTTTCATTTGCGCTTTTTTCCGTGTGCGTTTTTTTATATTATATAAGTAATTGAAAAATGTATTTTAATAAATATATTTTAAATTTAACGTCTCAAATCATTTTCAGTTTTATTATTATAAAGGTAATGCACGAGTGAAAATGAATCGTTTTCCCATCTTAAAAAGTTAATGAATAAATAATTATAATCGGAATAATACTCATTATTTGTCCAGTTTTTAATAATGTGCGAAGAGTTGATTCAATTTGAATTAGATGAAGTTAGGCGTATGGCTAGAGAAAGAAGTATGATGTATCCAGCAAGTTCCACATCAAGGTAATGATTTGTTTGCCAACACAGTTGGCAACGGGTCCACTAGTATAAAATAATCCTTTAGTTAAAAGAATAATAATCATGTTTTTAACAATATACATGTCTTGTGCAGAACACCACTTGGGGTTATGCTTTTGAACAGAAACTATCATTCGAACAAAGTATCCCTTACCAACTACTAAAAAAAGATCATTAGTAACCACATCCAAATATCTGATTTCTTTCTCATATTTACGGTACATTCTAAAAATTAGTCAGGTGTTGTGACTACAGTACCCTTGCACGTCACTGATACAGAATTGTTGAAGACTGAAAACTTAAAGCGTGTCTCCGGCTTCCAGCAAGAGCAAGCCATTCTAAATATGACTTGCTCTTGATCCCGCTCTTGATCTGTGTACTGATATAAAGACCTTTGATACGTACACGGTAAAGTGTACACTCACCCGCCAGCTAGGATGTTTAAAGAAATTATGTAGGAAAAATATGTTCTCTTTTTTATAATACCTGCAACAGAAAATTTTAAGAACAATTATTATCTTAGTTGGAAATTTTATGTGAACTATTTAAAACTATAAGAACAAAGGATCTTTGATAAAAAATGGTAGTAAGAGAATATGCCCAGAGGCGGATTTAACAGGTGTCTGACCAGGAGCCTCGGGTTCAAAAGGGCCTCTACATAAATGTATGCTCCCTTCCGTCCTCACTTGAAATTTTGGAATTTCTACCACCTGGTCGTCACTTGAATTTCTGGCGTGGCTTTGTATTTTTTTACCGTCAGTAGCCTGCAGCAGGCTAAATTAGTCTAAATATGAAGCAGTATAGGATACAAAAGAAAAACTAATTAAACTTGCACTTTTGATGGCTATCGTGTATTTCATAGTATAGGAAGCCACTTGTGTTGTATTGTGTGTCCTATTAGATTTTTCATGTGGTCAGTCTATCTGTTAAGTTAGTAGGAAAATAATTTCGGTTTATTACCTTTAAATTATGTTTCGAGTGGTCCAGAACTGTCGGATGACTAAAAGCTTACCTTTTGTGCAAGCTCTTGAATTGTTGTGCGTAGTTCTGATTCAATTAAGCCTTCAGTTGGTTGTTATCAATTGAATAGAGACGTCCTCAACCTTCTTTATCTTCGAGGCTCACGTTTCCAGCAAAAAATTTTTGGAACTACTATTGCAACGTATTACCTACACCAAAAGCAAAAACTTACGAGCAGATTTTGCTGTTTTACCACTCGTTTTGAACTCATACAAAAAATTGTACTATTTTGTTTCTTTTTCATCTTTAATTCAATAGCTCAATTTTAAGCAAAATTAATAATAAAACCAAAGTCGATTATAAAATACGAACCGAAGAAAATTAGATTAATATGAACACGATGAATCGACACTTTAACTGAAAAAAAATTATGGTTAGAATTAAATAAATTACCAACCTAATATTAATGATTCGTCCTATTGGATGTCTACTTTTTATTATGTCTTCTATTGTCATCTTTCCTATGGTAGTCATTCGCCTACACAGGTGTCTAAAATATCTTAAATAAGACCGACTATTTATCATAGACAGTCTAGTACAGATGTTCAGTTGTTTTAAAATAGAGGTATTCGTACGTTGTTCTGTCCATGATATTCTAAATATACGTCTACAAGTCCACTTCGAAGTCCATTTTGAAGGTATATATTTTCTTTTGTTTCCTATATTGATGGTATTGGTTCTACAACATGCATTGCAGTGAGAAAAATAAAAGACTTAACTAATTTTAATTTAGTATTTTGATGCATTGCTGAGTTTCGCCATATCTTCCCCAGTTTTGCTTTGCCACTTGTTATAATTATTTTCCCTTTCATTTCGGCATAATATCTGCCTGGAACTGTGAGTTTAGAGTAGGCTATATGAAATCAGTAACGTAGAAGCCCGCAATTTTTCTGACACAAAGGCTTTTGTAAGATGTCCTTTTGCCTTCTTATCGTTTACTGCTAGGCAAGGAGTCGGCAACATATGGCTTTGAGCTGAAAAACAGAATTAGACAGACTTTTACAGAAATGCAATCATTATTACATATAAAATTCATTCTCAAGTATACTAAACAATTTATTCCACCAAAAAAACGAGTATCAAAGGGGTATGTCATTCGTTCAACATCTTTCTCATAACGTATTCACTGTATATATAAATTTAGGGAAGATGATGCAATCTTGTTTGACTCCTGATTTAATTTTTAAAAGATTGAAAAGAATGTCACCAATTTTAACCTTTTGCAGACTATTTTCATAAAGGCGTTTCATAAATTTCAGCTATTTTCATAAATATTTACGAAAACCTTAAAAGTGTGAAAATTTACTCATCACATCAATTTTTTATTTTATGCTGTAGAAAAATGTCATCTGGGAATGCTGGACGTGTAAAATAGCAATCATATTAAAATGTGGAAAATAATGTCATTTTTTGTCTGCTAGTTTTTGTCATCTTTCATTATATTAAATAAAACGTAAAATATAACTTGTGACCTCCATCACAGAATTTTTTATATTAAAATGGAATGAGTTATTATTAAGCAATTTTGTCAGATACCCCTGAGAAATTAGAAGTAGAAAATCAAATTTGTATATAATTTGCTAGAATAAACAAGTTATCCGTATATGTCCTCTGTGACCTCTGTATGTGTACATATTTTAAGTGTGTGCACAAAAGTTTTACCGTTTTTTTCAGAGCCCTGATACAGTTATTTAAAATTGAAATAAATTCCCACCTTATTGCATTTTTGAAGGGTTGATATAACCTGACAAAAATGTTTTAAACTCTATGAGCGACGAAAAACTATATTCGGAACTGCATTCAGTACGAATTCCAACAAGGAATTCGCCACTAAAGCATGCGAATCAATTTTGTGTCGAAAATGTTCTGTCTCACAATAGTTTCAAATATTGTTTTAGATGTTTTAATGCTGGTAATTTTGATATTAGTGATATTAGTTTGATATCTGAAACACCGCCAAGATTGAAGGCCAGAGATTTGCAAACATTAATGAACGAAAAACCTAACAGCTGGAAATTTGTCAAGCAACTGTTTTGACTGGATTGCATGAGTTGAGCAAAATTCAGAAGGTCGGAAAATGGGTACCACGTGAACTCTAACATAACATGCCTTTCATTGGATTATGTACAATAATACTAAACTCGCACATTCATGGATAGAACCCGGCCATAAACATTTGTTAAAACAGAACATCCATACTAGAAAGGTCCTTTTGTGTATCTGGTGGAATATGAAGGATGTACTATTTTACTAGTTTCTTCAACGAGGTGAAACGGTTACTACCGAGCTTAGTTGTCAATTAATTGGATATGGTCGACGAAATGGAACAGAAAAGACTATTTATTGGGCAAGGAAGCTGGAAGGTTATTGCTAGATGACAACGCAAGACCGAATGTTTCTGTTACTAATCGAAATCTTTAAGTTGGGATGGGAAATTTTGCCGCCCACGGCGTATTCACCCGACTTAGTGCCTTCAGATTATCATTAAATCAGTTCGTTGAAAAACTCTTGAGCTGGACAGCACTTTCGAAATATGACTGAGATACTTAATCCTTTAACCTTTGTTACTGTTAGGTGTCAGGCTCTGTTGGAGTTCGAGTTTCTGCTTAAATTGGCGATTTTTTCCATTACACGTTCGTCATGCCTTTAGCGTTTCTCAAAACTGTTCCTCTTTTTCAACCTCGTTTCTCAGTTTTTTATTTCATGCTTTCCTTGGGCTTCCTCTGCGATTTATCCTGGTTGTTCTCGCTTCACTGACTCTTTTTGCTTCCCTTTCATTATTCATCCTATTTACATACCATTGTAGTGTACCCTTCTTCAATAATTTCGTACCTAGCTTTTCTCTGAAAGTCGAGTTACTGATTCGGTCAAATTTGGTTTTCCCTTCAATTTTTCTCAGAAATCTCATTTCACTGCTTCTTACTCTGCTTCGTATTGTTTCCGTGGTAGTCCATGATTGCAAGCTGTATGTTAATATCGGTACCGCTACTTTTTTGAAAATTCATTCTTCACTACTTTCAATATTTCCTTCACTACTTTCGATATTTATCTTTTATTGCGGAAGGATGTCTTTATAGTGTTAAACAGTCTACCTTAGCTGTACTTACTCGCTCCGATATTTCAGCCTCTAATTTTCCATATTGTGAGAAGGTAGTTCTCAGGCATTCGAATTTGTTCAGTTGTTCTAATGGCTAAGATACTAAAATAAGTCCGTAATTTCATTGCCTCCAAATCGATTTTTTGTTGTTACACAGAAATTATAAACTTAGCAGAGGATCATAAATGGCGAGGACAAATATTTTGATCATTGAATTGTATTTTATACATTATAAAAGCAAAGCTAAAACTTTTGCACACCCCTAGTATATCTTAACAAGATTTGTCCAGAGTCCACTAGAGAATCTGTTGGCACACTGACTGAAAACCAATGATCTGGTTGCGTAAAATTTCAGGCACGCTGAGCTAGCCTGTTATTCAATTCCTGACGCACGTCCAGTCATGTCTCTTATAATTCACCATTGGTTCTGTTAATAGATAATTAATAAATAAAAAAAAAAAAAAAGGGAACAGGGGAAACGACATCTGTTACATTAGTCCTTGATGTAACCCATCCCCCCCCCAAATAAACGAAGTTTTCAGCTGTGTATTAGAATAGTTTTGATATTTTTAAACCCATTGTTTACTGTTATGTAACGTCCAGGAATTAATGATCTCACTGTATAATAACAATATTGTTAGCTTTATAAATTTGTGGCCTAGTATTCTTAGTAAATCTCGCTACAGCTATCACATTTACAAATTATTACCAACCACAGATAAACGTAGTGGCACATAATTGAGTTATCATAGAACATACATATATAGATTTTAATTTGGTTGAGTACAGTTCTATGTCTAAGTAATTAAGAGTACTCGAAGGTAAACTGTGTTATTAATTTAACTTATTTGAATTTTGAACGTGTGAATTTATTAATAAATAAATTATATAATTCTCGACGAAGTAATTTTAAAATTTGATATGTTGAGTATTCTGAAAGCAAATTTTAAGATTTTGTTAATGTAAATTCTAACATAGATACCTTATTACATGGTGTTTCAAACTAATTGAACGTGCCACTTCGTTTAAAGTTTTTAATTTGTATATGTATTAAATGCAGAACTCTAAAATGTTCCAAGTCGGAGACAACACTTGGATTTTGAAGGTGAGGACATTTTTTTTTCAATCTTAGGGTTTTCCCTCAACTGAAACCTGGTCACCCTGAGCGCTTATATATTTTTTTCGTTTTCAAAATTTTTCTACGTGTTCCTGCCCTGACAGTTATTTAAATGTAAAGGGTTGAGAAACACTGCCCTACATATTTAAATTTTTAGTGCACTTGGCACTTTCTCGCAGTCATAAAATGGTATATGTTGTTCATAAATCACCGAGAGAAGACAAAGAAAATCATTATTTTTCAAGTAATACCCAGTGCAGCAATTGAATAGCATTTTGTGACACGAACGTTCCTCAATATATGCATATTTGCATAAACTTTGTATTTTTATTCTAGTTCCAGACATGTGAGATGCCTTCAATGTATTCACAACATGTCATATGAGAACAAAATCTCTTATATAAATATTATGACTCGTTTTTAATACACATTTGCTATTATGAAGTGCTAGTCGTGTATTTTATCGGAAAATTACATTTTTACCGACTCGTACTTATTATTTTTGTGCAAAACTAACAATTTTTATCATATTTCGTTTACTGGGTGTTCGTTTAAAAAATGTTTAATTCCCAATCATATCTTTAAAGGGTGAACACCATAAGTTTCTTGTAGATAACTAACACTCTTTAGATAATAAAATTAGTAACAATCTATGGTAGTGGCTCCTCATGAAGAGCCAAGGCCCTACCATTGCAAAATCATGGCAACACCATCACAAATTAATCATTTAAAAGCATTTATTTTCTTTAAAAATACCGATAAATACAAATAAGCATACCGATAAATACAATAAACACGCGTGTAAGTACGGAACGCTGCTATTGCCTTGCATTTGATGCGACGAAGCACGCTTTGTATTTATTTAGGCAGGTGAGCCAAATCGAAACTGGCTCCGTTTTCAAAGAGTTTGTAGACCTCCGCGGATAGTCAGTAGAAAAGCGGGTGGTCAGACCATGCGTTAGATTTACATTACAGCGGAGCCAGCTGTATCTTGGCTCATTTGTTTGAGTTACGCTTGCATATAGAATGCGTCGCGTATTATAGTGTGTTATTTTACTGTCTGTATGTTGTTTTGTGTTACTATTAGAAATGAACAGTATCAGTAACCTTTTGAAAAACCATTTTCTTCGTATTCCCTCGAGGAAAAACGAAATAAAACAACTAGGAAGACCGCTACCGGATTTCGACATTTCAAAAAGTCAGAATGTTTCTGCTTCTGCTTCCAAAACACGGACCAGAAAATTTAATAGAAACATTTACTTAAAGAACAATTGGATATGCGGATGCAACGAAAAGTAAGCTTTTTTTTGTTTTCCTTGCGTTTTATTTTGGGGAGAATTAACATGGACGAAGAACGGTATTACGGATTTAGTGCACATCTGAGATTTTCAGTCACTTCCCTTAATTTAAGTATCCATATTTAGGTAGATTCATTTTTAAATGACTTCTCAATTTGTCTACATTAAAATTTTTGTGTCGGGGTTTTTTCAATTGGTAATAAACGAGGTAATAAATTACTGCAAGCTGAGCTGATTCAAAACTTTGTGAAATTGGTAAAATAGGGTGGATTGGGCCTACCAGTCAATATTGTCACGAGCCGCTACTGCTGTCTACAACTGTTTTTTTTTTCTGCATTTGTACTGCTTTGCTAAAATCAGATATATTACATTCAATTAATGGAACTGGACAGTGTAATTGTGTACACAAATTGTCCGAAAATAATTTAGTTTTTTGTGCACATTTGTACAAAAAATAGAGCAAATAGGTCACAATGAAACGAAAGAAAGTGTTATATATTTGAACAAATCAATAACATGTTACAAAAGTAAATTAACGTAACCTAACCTAACCTAGTGAATTAATCTAATCTTATTGGAAAGAGTTAATGATTTATTTGAGTAATTTAACTTTTACAAAGCCAGATTAAGCATAAAAACTTTATCAAATTTAAATTAAAGTCTTGTGAAAAATACTCATTTTATTCCAAAAAAACTTTATCGAGGGAAAAAAACGGAAAATAATGTTTGTAAAAATTCATTTTACGCAGACAGAAAAATGAACACACATGCAGACTTAATCGGTTCAATAGTTTAAATCCAGTTTCAACTTTAACAAAAGCATTGTGAATAATGTAGGTCTTTATATCAGACTCATACATTTTACGTGTTGAATTTATAGATGGGTTAAATACATAGATTGGATTCACGCACGGTGTAATATTTTAAGGGAGGATGCCCATTATCAATGTTTTTCAACCTGTTTTTAATCGTGGCATTCTTCTAAATTTTATTTATCTCTGTGCCTTCCGCCCTCTAGGCTCTAGATCAGCGTTCCTCAACCGGGGGGGGGGCTTTTCTGGGGAGCCGTAAAAGTTTCATCGGGGGGCGCGAAATCATACAAGAGCGAAACATGAAAATATAATAGCAATCTTGCAAGATATACATTTTATCTATATTTATAAATATCTTAAATTTATATTCATAAAAATATATCTTTCATTACATAAATTTAATAAATATTATATTTATTATTCTACGCGTACAAATATGGTTATATCTTTATTTATATATACTACTTTTCTAACTACTGAGTATATTTTAAAAATTCTTTCAATTCTGATTAGTGTATAAATCGTGTACCAATTTTGCCACTGACGAAACCTATGTTCGCTGATAATTTCAAGAAAAAGCGTTAAATATTAACGGAAAACATGGATTTCGATTTACCCGCGCGCACGTGTATCAGTATAACTTTGGAACTACTGAACCGTTTGTAATAAAACCTAAAACCTGACCAGATATTGAAGCTACAGATAGAAAAAACTGCATAAAAACCGCATGAAAATCAGATCAGTAGTTCTGAAGTGAAAAGTGCACATATGGACAGACAGAGAGACGTTGCCTTTTATATATATAGAGATATAACACAAGTATAGACATCAGTACAAAGGGGTTTCACTGTTCTGAGCATCTGTCTCTAATAAACAAAACAAAAACAGTGTCTTTTGTTATGCCTGCCCTATGTATTTATTATAACTGAAGTTTAAGGTTAAGGATGACCATACTTATCACATAACGTTGGACGTCGTATCAGAGTCAGACATCAAATTTGCGCAAAATCATTACAGTGACATATTTAATAGATTTATAATCGTTGCTACCAATTTTAGTACGATATATTACCCGGGTATATAATTATTAAAAGATATAGTCGATAGATAGAGTGAAAGAGAGCAACCCTTTATTTACTCTGGACTCTAAATTATCCAGCAAGATATTGTCAGTGGAATAAGGTAAAATTATAAGGGTTAGGTTCGTTATTATTAAAATGAGTGACGATTTAAAATTATTCTTTCGCAACCGCAGTGGGATCTGTTAGTGTTATTGTTGAAATTTTTCATTCTGTGGATAGATTTAAGTTATTCAAATATAACCCCTTCGTTTCCTTCAACTGATGACTTTTTTACATACGTTCTTGAACTTTACATACAAATGTGACATGTTCTCAAGCGATGTCACTTATATAAGTTCTTTGATGCGTGTGTAGAAGTATATTTTTGATGCACAGACGATCACAGATTGACAGCTAGGGAAATTAATATCTTCTCCGTCAGCATGTGACAGTACTAACTGTGAGCATTGGGATAAGAAATAAGAACGCTATTTACTGGAATATTATAAATTCAAACACTGCTCGTCAAAATGTAATACAATCATTTATTGAATAGTTAAAACTTTTACTTGATGAAACTGAAATATAGTTAAAAGATTCTGAAGCATTTGATAAAGTTCCACATAGTATTTATTTATCGTGTTGTCTGCCGTTTCGGCGTTAACAATTTCTAAAGCTACAATGAATACAAAATACCCGTAAAAACAAATACATGAATGAGATAAACAAAAATATTATAAACGAATCGCGTGTTTGTAAGACGCCAATTTCTCGTTTATACTGTACTCGTTTATACTGCAAGACCATCAAGTAGTAACGGGTGTTTTTTAGAGGTATAGAAATTTAAAATGAAATAAAACACATAAAAATCGTGTTAATGGCCAGGGTATTGGCTTTATTGGAAAGATAATTTTATGCCATTAGTGTTTAAATATGATTTCAGGCATATGGGCGCCGCTAGAATAAAGCGCAATGTGGTAGTCCAATTTTCGAACACTTTTTGGAGCAGCTGGGGCCGTATAATGGTAATAACGCGGCGAATGTTGGCTTCCAAGTCGTCCATCGTCTCTGGTTTATCGGCGTAGATTAGCGACTTCAAATATCCACACAGAAAATAATACAAAAGTGTTAAATCGTACGATCTTGGAGGCCAATTCACAGGTACATTACTCGAAATTATGCGCTCATCGAATGTTTCCTTTAATAAATCTATTGAGGCACGCGATGTGTGGCATGTTGCGCCGTTTTGTTGAAACCACAGCTCTTCTACATTAATGCCATTCAATTGGGCAACGAAAAAGTCAGTAATCATGGCTCTAAAGCGGTCTCCATTGACTGTAACGTTCTGGCATCATTTTTGAAGAAATAAGGACCAATGATTCCACCAGCCCATAAAGCACACCAAACAGTGACTTTTGGTGGCTGTAACGGCGTCTCAATAATGGCTTGTGGATTTTCTTCACTCTAAATGTGGCAATTTTGCTTTTTGACGTAGCCCTTCAACCAAAAATGAGCCTCATCGCTGAATTAAATTTTATGGTGAAAATGAGGATCAAGAACAATCTCGTTTTCGGCCCGATTCACCGAATGTACGACGCACTCGATGGTCATGCGGCTTCAACTCTTGCACGAGCTGGATCTTGTAAGCTCGTAAACCAAAATCTTTCCGCAAAATCTTCCATAAAGTGGATGGATACAGCTCCAATTGATGTGCACGATGGCGAATCGACTCATTCGGTCCTCCTTAATACTACGCTCCACATCAGCATCAGCTTCTTCGGTGCGCACTGTACGACGTCTCTGTAGATGTGTATTATCAATGACTATGCGTGGTGCGAAAACGATCCATAGTTATTCGAATTTCTTGCCCGGATGGACGATTATGTCGACCGTAAAATGGACGTAGCGCACGGTAAGTTTCGCGAACTGAACCACGATTTTCGAAACAAATTTGCACAATTTGCAAGCGTTGTTCTGGCGTAAATCTATTCATGGTGAAGTTGCAAACCAAAGTGAGTACAAATCAGCTGTCAGCTATGAAAATGGCCGTCGCTGGAAACAGTGTTGCCAATTCGAAAAACAAACCTCATTTTATATTTCATTATTATCTGATAAAAATTCAGGATCAAAAATGTTTATTGTTGCCTAACTCATAATCTTTCGTAACTTTCTCATATTATATGTGTGAAAGCAAAAACAGTTCACAAACTTGACAGTTACCTTTGACAATCACTTGGAGAGAATGTATGAAAAAATAATATAGTTGTTACGTGTCTAGAATTTAAAAAAGATGGAAAGTTGATTGTAATCCTTTACAAATATTGAAGCCGCTAGGCACGGATAACACGCGCAAATGTTACATAAATTTTATTTAGAATATTTGGCACATGTTGTTGCGAAATATTCTTTTTCTTTACCAGCATATCAGACAGGATTTAGTCTGCGCTTCCCAAAATGGCAAAATATCTACAATAAAATCTGTTAACCGTTTTCAATTTTCTTGAACATATTTCGTCTACGCCCTAATATCCGAACTAATGAATAGATTTTTGGGAAAATCATTGGATGGAAAAGGGACATTATCTGAAAAGTTATCAGTACTTGCACAATAACTTCTAACTCAATGGTTTTTAACCTTTTTCCACTCTGCCCTAAATTATGTTTAAAAATCACTGGACATTTTAGGAACTACGGAAGCATTTATCTCACTTTATTAAACACTATTACATATTGTTAAAAAATCTAATATACAATAATCATCGTCATCATCAGCCGAATTTCCAAGATTTCAAACTCTTCAATCGTTTGAAAGATGATAAGAGATCGGGTACGCTCCCAGTTTCTAAAACCGATGAAAAGGTTCGGGAATTAATCCATACCAATCGACGCTTAATTGTTAGAGACATTGCAGAAGAAATAGAAATATGATACGGGAGTTTTCAAGACATTTTGAGAATTATTTTGGCCTTGAATCGTGTTTCTGCAAAGTTGTTCCTCGTCTCTTATCAGAAGAACAAAAAGAGAACATAGAAGTAATCTTAAAAGAACTTCTTTAAAAGCTAATAAAAGCAATCGATAATGCTGTTTCACTCTATTATCTCTATCAGGGCCGTAACTAGCTTTTTTCTGGTCATGGGCAAGATTTTATAATTGACCCCCGAAACACTATATAATACAAGTGATGTCCTAAAACAAAAATGTTCCTCATTTCCAAAATACAAATGATAACCTAAAAAAAAGTCCACATTTCTAAAATACAAGTGATGACCTAAAAAAGGGTTCTCACTTCTAAAACATGGGGTACCCCAGAGATCCATTCATGATCCGTTGTTATTCCTAATTTACATCAACGATCTCCCCGGTTACTTAAACAATTTTATATGCTGACGATACCACCTTAATATCTAGTGATGTAAATTATGACAATTTTGTATTAGAAAATACCAGACTAATTAAAAGAACTCAAGAATGGTTTACGTCAAACTCTCTAACCCTAAACGGCTCTAAAACACAACAATTACTATTTTCTTCAAGATTACCCCAGTCAGATTGTGATTATGCTAGTTTTTTAGGTGTGACAATTGGAGCTAACTTAACTTGGGACTGTCATATTGAAAATACGGCAAGTAAACTCTGCAGAACTGTCTATTGCCTGCGTAACTTAAAAAATAATGTCACCCGAAGTGTTTTATTAACTGCATATTATGCATTATTTGAATCAAAAATAGTGTATGGTCTGTTAGCATGGGGCCACTCAGCTAAAGCGTACAGATTATTTGGGTTACAGAGACGTACTATTAGAGTTATTGGTGGATTAGCGTATCGACTGTAGAAATTATTTTATAGAATTAGAAGTACTGACGTTACCTTCTCTTTATATTTTAAATTGTTTGACCTTTATTCATTTTAACCCCAATGACCATACACTTCAGAATGCCATCCATGACTATAATACCAGAGGAAATAAACTCTTTCGACCTGAATATGTTAGGCTAACATCATACAGGCCTGCAATAAATTATCATGCCATTAGACTATATAACGCATTGCCCGATCATGTGGAATATCTGCCCTGTAACACTTTTAAAAAAGTCACTAAGACATTTCTAAAAAAAACAAGCGTACTATACTCTAGAACAGTGGTTCCCAACCTGTTTTGAGCCCCTAGGCTGAACCACAGTGAGCCCCTAGGCCTACCCTATGTCTTACAAATTAATGGTGTTTAGAAATAATGTTACGGGGGAGAGGGTAGATTTTTTTGTTAATATAAATTAACTTTTCTCTTTCACAGCTCACATATTAATAGATAGACAGATTTTTATAAAATGAAGCAAATAATCAAAATACAGGCAGATTATTCAAACAAAAATGCATCTCGCCGATCACATTCCAGCTAGTCATAGTCATAAACCGGCTAGAGTCAGAAATCACTTGGACATACATACAACTTGGCCAATTTTCTTTCAGAATGTCATTTCTAGTTTTATTATTTTGATTCTGTTTTATATTTCTAATACATTTGATTTTATTCAATTTTTATTTCCTGGAACGGCTGCGGAGCCCCTGAGAAGTGCATGCAGAGCACTAAGGGCTCCGCGGAGCACAGGTTGGGAACCGCTGCTCTCGAAGATTATGTCAAATGTGACCTCAATATAATGTAATTGATGTTTTATATATATTTATCGAGAGGTAGATTACTTCTAATATGTAATTAGAAATTTTTTAAATGTGTAAAAAAAATGTATTTTTTAATAATATGAATAAAAAATATTATTATGTTATTATTAAAATATTATTAATATTATTATAAAATACAAGTGATGACCTAAAAAAAAAAAAGTTCCTGACTCAAATATAATTATTATGCCAATATTTTCCTTTCTGTTTCACCCCGTCGATCTCTATGATCTTACATGTTTTAAACCTTTTTAAAAGTAAAGCCTGGTTTATAATAGATATGTTATGGAACATAAGCATAAAAATTACACTATTTTCTTTGTTCTGTTTATTGCAAACAGATGTTTTGAAGGGTCAAAGCTATTGTTCTATTACGTATGCGCTGTGCTATGGAGTTATTATAAACCAGGCTTAACACTATTTGGCAGAAGACGCTATGCATCATAGTTTTAATTTACATTATTCGTGGTAACAGTAAAATGCACATACGTATATAACAAACCGCAGATTACAAATTAAACTTAAAAACTTAAATTACTAAACAAATTAAAGTGAATTAGTTGCATATTCTGTCGTATGGCGGCGTATCAAGCGAAAGAGCTGTTGCCCGCAAAGTGGTATGAATTCACTGGTCATGAGGACGAACTGAGAAGTAAAACTAATTATCAATTTCATTTAAAACATCTGAAATTAATTAACCTACTTTAGACCGATACCAACTGAGAGATAGAGATATAAGTTCACACCGAATATATATCATTTCAATATGCACCATAACATGTACAACCAACTTTTTTTAATATGTTTTTGCAAAATAAAACCTACATCGAAACTTGGCTATTAATAAATAAGGATCGATAGCACCTTAGGGTCCTTCCCATTATAAAGTAATAATAATAATAATAATAACAAACATATTAAAAGTCTAGAGTTGTCCACCGAACTCACGTTCTCGTTTCTTAAATATGCTGGTTTGAGATTGGAAACAGTTTTGTGTTTGCGTGTCAGGATGGTGTTATAAATACTTTGGCGTACAGGGCCCGCATATTCCAAATAACGGAGTCCACACTCTGTTGTGCCACCACCATCCTGAAACGATTATGCACATTCTGTCTGCTTGTCCATCTCTTGCAGCGTCGAGCTACGTGTCTCGACATAATGCTGCTCTCCGCGTGCTCTACTATCATCTTAGACATGCCCATGGTGTTGACCAAATACCGGTTATACCGTACGTCCCTTCTGACATAAAATCGGTGGCGGAAAATTCAAAGCGCCCTATTTATTGGAATTACTCCTTCCCCACCTCGAGGTTACTGACAGCCACTAAGCCGGACATAACCCTCCTGGATATCGAGACCAAACAGATGTTTGTGATCGAATTCTCAAGTCCAGCTGAGAAGAATATCTCTCTCAAGGAGGAGGAAAAAGAGGTCCAAGTATATGGATCTCTTGTCCGAGCTTAGAAAGCTGTATCCCGGGTATAAAGTTAAGCTGTAGTCCTGATAGTTGGTGTTTTGGGTGGTATGAAAGCCTCCTATCGAAGGGAAATCGAGTCCATTCCCGTCTGCAGATCTTCTGCCACCTCTTTGATATGCAGGATGCAGAAAGCAGTGCTGCTCGGGTCACTCCGCATTGTGCGGGCACTGGATCTAGCGTAATTTCCGCGGCTGCATATCGCCAGGGTTTGAGATGCAGTCGTGTGTATTTAGCTCCACTAGTCTCTAGTATGACGCGGCTCAAAAGGTTGCTGAAGTTTGAGATTAGTGGACGCTTGTCAAGACCTGACAAACCCCATAATAATAATAATATTTATTTATTTATTTATTTATAGGCATATAATTGCCAGTATTACTACAAAAAATAATATTTAAACAAATAAAACAAATATTTGAAAAACATAGAAACCATTTAATAGAAATACGAAATCGTAGCAATACGAAATCCATAGAAACCGCCTAATTTCACGTTTTGGACCTGTGAATTGGCCTCCAAGATCTTGTGATTTAACACCGCTGGACTACTTTCTGTGGGGCTATGTAAAGTCATTGGTCTATGCGGATAAGCCACAAACGCTTGACCATTTGGAAGACAACATTCGCCGTGTTATTGCCGATATACGGCCACAAATGTTGGAAAAAGTCATCGAAAATTGGACGTCCAGATTGGACTACATCCGAGCCAGCCGTGGCGGTCATATGCCAGAAATCATATTTAAAATGTAATGCCATAAGATTATCTTTCGAATAAAAAAAAATTCATGTCAATCGAATAATCCATCGTTGTTTTATTGCAATTTAAAGTTCTATACCTCTAAAAAAAACACCCATTATTTAAAATGTCTTAAACTGTCGACATCCTTAATATCAGTTGGTAAAGAGTTATACTTCAGATTTGAAATATTGTTACCTTCTTTTGTTATTTGACTTGACAAATGTATGAAAGAACCATCGAAAAATAAATTGAAATCCTTTTATATTTTGGAAAGAGGAAGTAAACAATAGCCATATAATATTCTGATAGAAAATCTCTTTTCAATCGATGTTTATGTCTATATTATTTTCATTTATTCGTGCCTCGTTTTTCACGTATATCTATCGTTACCTCGTGACGTGTTAGAGGTTAGGTTAGATTATTTTCGCCTTAAATCCGTTGAATGGAGATGTAAGGGTAATATTATCGACAATAAAGGGGTTGGAACGGCCGAACTACATCTCGCTTCTCGGGCGAGATTTTAATTTTGGCTTTTTTTATAGAGTATCTATTCCAACAAAGTTTTTAGGTTATATAACCTTTCAGTTTTATTTTATTTTGGGGTAAATTAATGGTTATTTTTGAAACAACAAAGTTTAGTTTAGGTTCTAAAATGTTTGTTGTATTTTATTTTGAACTGACTACATACGAAAATTTCGTTTCATCATGAATCTTAGATATTATTATTATTATTATCAGATTATAACGCTCTATGCCGTCCACCCCGAATCTTTGGCCCCATTCAAATTAATGGACAAGTAACTAGAGAGATATCCGAGAAATTTTCTCAAGGCCGAGTATCACACAAAAACTAGGTATAAGATTACAGTGGATAAGGCACGTGATAGGGATGATGGAGGATGGAATCATGGAATGATGGAATGATGGAGGATGGAGGATATAGGAGGGAAGATTGAGTACTCGTGGACCAATGGGTAGACCTCGCAAGGGATGGAGACTAACTTTGGTTAGTCTAAACAAGTATTGGTACACTGGACACATTAAAAGACTTGACAATTTACAGATCAAGATGGAGGGATTGTGTGAAGCCAAAAGTTAACTCGACTGACAGTGTCCAAAAAAGATGTAAAATGAAGGAGGAATTTGGAGAAGACAATTCAATTACGAAGTCTATGAATTGTACTAGGTAGATAAATAAGATCAACAGACTACACTGAGTTGGGGCATCTCTAAAGAATGAGCTCCAAAATGATCCCTTGAACACTAACAAAAGGAGGGAAAGTAGACAAAGTGTGCGATGGAGTTATATTACCAAACAAGACCTAAGGAGAATCCAAATTTACAACTGGAGAAGAAAATCTTAGAACAACATGCTTGGAGGACCCTTATGAGGGAGATCAACGCTCATACTTTGTTCCAAGGAGAGATATCGTTCAATATTTAGCATAATCAATATTAACTTTTGGATCGGAAAACAAATTCATGAATCATAAAACGAAATGTATATGTGATATAATAGAATGAGCAGCAAATCTGAAGTGGAGGCATGTAAAACAAAGCCGGATGTAGCGCAATTGGCTGATGGTAAGTGGACAAAAAAAAAAAAAAAAATAGATACCCCGAGATTTCCAGGAATAGAGATACACTACCTGCTAGAGGGACGATCATCATTAGAAGAATTCCCGAAAATTGGCTATTATTGGTCCAAGATTGAAATATCTACAGAAGTTATGTGGAGGCCTATGTTCCAGTGGACGAATTCAGTTAATAGATGACGATAATTTTAACATTTAGAAGCGTTACAGAGATAACAATTTTACTTCACCTGTTAAAGGTTACAGATTGGATTTCCGGTCAGGGCATATATGTTTATATTCATCGTTATTAGACTTCGTTCAACATAAGTACAACACAGGGTATCATAAATTACGTCATCAATTCTGCGCGAGAAAACAGCTGATCACATTGACGTATGACGTACATAAGGATTTTAAACAATTGTTGTGGATACCAAACACACAAAATTATGTATTTCAAATACATTTTTACTCATTTTAGTACACGGTATACTTTGAAACGCATGAGAAATAAATAATAATAACGGAAATAAACAAACAACATCGCACAATACGCGTAGTTAAACACAAATCAAAGTAAGTGACGCCACTGAAATATATTAAACTATCTGATAACGTAATGGATGAAATTTGGTTTATGCGCATGGGAGTCGGTAACATCCGCGTGTTAAGCTTAAGTTGAACGGAGTCTACTTCATCTGCATTAAATTAAGTAAGGTAAGAAGAAGAAACAAATTAATTTCTCATGTCCATTCACCCCCACTCCTAAGCTGCACTGGGTTTTCGTGGGAGTTGAAACTTGGATCGGCATTTCCTAGTGATCGATAGTGATCTGTACTATGATTCTTTAAGACTATTAAGGGATGATTTATGAGCGAATATTATTATTAATAATTTTAGCTTTTATATATTGACAATCTTTTAGTAAATAAATATGCTGAAATGCTGTAGTCAACATTTTGAAAACCGCTGAAGATGTAACTGTCAGCTCAATTTAAACATCAAAGGTTGTTTACGTTAAGTTAAGAATTCAAGTTGATATTTAATGAAAAATGAAGATTTTAGTATTAAAGAGTGAATTATAATTATGTTTAACAAAGCTTCTAGACCAATACAAATATTGGAGAAATTCAATTTAAATTTCCTGGCAGATTTGTAATTTTTCTTTTTTTTTGTACAATTTTAAATTGCAATTTAAAGAATAGTAATTGTTGACAAAAAGGATTAAAATGACGTTCCTTACTTTTCGTAGTATTGTTAGTTAAAACTTTTTTTTACCTTGCTATATTAAATACAAGGATAATTATTATAAAAATACAGCTTTGTATAGTTCGATTCCCAACTTGTATTCCAAGGAAGTGGAATTTGGCGACCAGATTATTGTAATTAGTACAGTCCTATCTTAAGATATAACAAAAAAATTAAGTTGCCATAATATCTCTACTTATATATTTGTGTTTTTATAAAAAAAATGTATTTTTTAACCAAATGAACCTGTAAATAAAAAAATTAACCTGTATAAAATTCTCGAGAGATAACTCCATTATACTTCCAATAGTAACTTTCATCCCTTTTTGAGATCTCAGAATTATCATTGATAACCCAAAAGTCATCCTATTATCACCTCTGTCCTCCCATTTTAACATATAGGCCGTGTCTCCAACGCTATAGCTCTGAAATTTTAACAAATCCTCAATCAAAATTTATAACTGTTTATATAAAGATACAAAGTAACAAAATATAAACTATTTTAGATCATGTAGTACCAAGTAACTCCCAAATTTAACGTTATACCTCATCTTCAATAATAAAAAATAGTGTATTGGGCCCGGTAGTTCAATTTCAACCACCTGTATACTATTGATAAAATATTAATATATGTGTTTATTCTCATAAAGAATTATTTTAAGCAATTCTGTTCCTTATGTATTAATTGTTAATGACTATATTCCTTAATGAGCTTTATCATGATTAACCATCTTGATATGTAGTGATACGTGATTTTTGCAAGTGGCGTCTTCATTTTTTTAGTTAGACGTTTTTAGTTATTTTTAAGTGATAAAAGTGCAGAAAATACTTGAAATAGTGTGTTATAATGTGGAATTAAGTGTTTGGACTCCATGCAGACCAAAATTGGAGCGACTGGAAAGGTATTTGTAGAAATTTTTGTTAATTTTATAATGTAAGTCATTGTTATGTAGAATGTGCTTCTATGTACAATATAGAAACACATACATGCATACACTATCGGCTATAACTAAAGAAACAAAACTATTTTTTAAATCATTTTCATAAATCCCGATTATTGACTAAATGAATATTGAATTATATTGGTATAGCAACAACAATTTATAAGTTAGAACCTGCTCTTAAAAATATTTGTTGTACTGGTACAATAAATAAAATAATTAACTTTCTGCTGCAGCAGAACATCTGCATATTTCTTTTGTAAGACTTAATAATAAAACAATTTTTTGTGGTTAAATTTTTTCCTTTGCCCTAGCTCCCGTTCTTGTCCCGGTTTAGAGTTTCATAATTATGGTAAGCCTATATATATATATATATATATATATATATATATATATATATATATATATACAGTTACGGTCAAAATAATAAATACACGTAATACACCAACCTTATTATTTGTAGTTGGAACACTAAATAAATTTATATTTTTATTCTAACTGGCATAAGCAATAAAGCACTTTATGATCTATTAAAACCATAATATTTATCAAGAAATATTATATGGTGATAGAAATATTTTGATATTTGTGAAAACACTACCTGAAACAGTTGGTCAAAATAATAAATACAATCGAGAAAATTTAGTCAAATATAAAATTTATTATTCATTCTACTGTTACTAATTACATAATACTAATTTTTATAATCTTAGTAATCAATAGCATGCTTTTTATTTGCCAAAACGGCCCGACATCGTTTGGGTATCGACTCAATGAGCCGTTGACAGCTCTCTACAGGAATGCTGTACCAAGCTTCTTGAACAGCAGTCCATAATGCATTTTTGTTCCTTGGTTTTTCCTGCTCAACCCCATCCTTTACTAGTTTCCAAAGATTTTCTGTTGGATTCAAATCGGGTAATTGAGCAGGCCAAGGAAAAATTTGAAAATTGTTTTTCTGAAACCATGTTTTTGTTGCACGAGCCGTGTGTTTAGAGTCGTTATCTTGCTGGTAGATCAATATTAGTGACATATTCCATTCCGCATAGGGTAGCATAATAGTTTCCAAAATTAGGAGGTAAATTTCTTTCGTCATTATCTCTTCTATGCGAAATAAGGGACCTATACCATACCAAGAAGAACAACTCCAAACTAAAATCTTACCTCCTCCATGTTAAACGGTTTTTTTTTCGCGTACTTAGGGTTAAACGCCTGGTTTGGAGGACGCCTAACAATTTTTTTCCCATCATTTCCAAACAACATCAATTTACTTTCGTCACTAAACGAAATATTTCTCCATTTTTTAATACCTTCTGCACCATACTAGTAAATGTGTTCTTGAGCATATTCCTTACGGGCTTGTAAGTGTCTTGGTTTTAATAATGGTACTTTTCTAGGCGAAAATGATCTTAAGTTATGCTCTACCAACCTCTTTCTAATGGTTCGTGGAGAAATATTCGGTTGTAGTTCGGTTAGAAAATTAGTTAATGACATGAAATGATTTTTTTCACTTCCTTTACCAAGTGTCTATCTTCGTTCTTTAAAGTTTTGTGTGGTCTACCTCGGGTTTCTTCTTTAAATGAGTGACTGCTGACATTTTGTACCATTCCCAAAGCGCAAACCATAATATTAGCAAATCTTCTAAAAGAATTGCCATCATTTTTAATTTTTTAATTAAGTTGCTCATTTCACTACCACAATGCTTATTCTTACCCTTTGCAATAGTTTGAACAAAACTAAATAATTTTTTTTGTAAAACATATACTTATAAATACATTATGCACTTGTATGAACATGTCTTAACTCCGTTATCAAATTATTTTTATGAGCTTTAGGAAATGTATTTATTATTTTGACCAACCATGTCAGGCAGTGTTTTCACAAAAATCAAAATATTTCTATGACCAAATAATATTTCTTGATAAATTTTATGGATTTAATAGCTTATAAAGTGCTTTGTTGGTTATGCCAGTTAAAATAAATATATGAATTTATTTAGTGATCGAACTACAAATAATAAGGTTACTATATTAGGTGTATTTATTATTTTGACCGTAACTGTATATATATATATATATATATAGGGGGGCCGCAGACAATATTTAAGTTATTTTGGGGGGTTCCATGCCAGAAAAGGTTGAGAAACACTGCACTAGAGCACCATAATTTGCGTTAACAAAATAAACAAACGAATATCTTATTTACTAATTTTACAGTATATTAAGCAAATGAACATAACATTGAAAATTAGTGAATCCTTACTGTTTATTCTTGACAATTGTTTAAAAGCTTAAATTTCTTAAAACTACTTGCAGTTTGTTAAGCATTTCTCACTCCTCCATAAACACTGTTGACGACATTAATGTTTCTTACCTTTGTGCCGAGATTGTTCGCAATTAAGTATGGAAATTGACTACTTAATATTACTAGGATGATAATCACAAGCAACCATTTTATTCTTATTAATTATATATAACTGCAAAAAATTATGTGCTATAAAACAGTATCGTTAAGAGTGCTCTTTAAGTACTAAATTTATACTAACTAACCCGTCATTGAATATCTGCGAAAGTAATTTATTAATTTTATTGATCAATTAAATTATCTCAGCTAATAGATAGTAGTACCATATATAACAGTAAATCTCTAACCTTTGTACAGCGACACTCTTTGCTAGTATTTCTTTAAAAACCACATTATCTGTGAACCAGTTTCACTCATATTTTTCAACATTGTATTTACAGTATTTGGATATAACGACCTACGGTTATAACGGCGGCTCCTGAGTACGCGCTGCGGAACTGCAGCTCTTACTTGAAAATAATAAAAAAAAAATCTTTTTTTTTGAACTGAAAATGCATTTAACATAGTAATTGTGGTGTGAAAATGCATTTTTTAAATATATTTTGAACATCGAATGCTATTGTTTCATAAATATTTACAAGTTTCCTTTGAATAAGTCTACGTCGCGCTGCTTATACCCTAGCGTCAAGGAAAGTGCAAATGTAGGCTTGTAAAGGAGCAGCGGTGCGTAGGCAGTAGTGATAAACTGGTGAGGATCGGACCTAGAATGCTGTTAGCGTCACAATATCTCACAGTACCTAAAATTGACTATAACTCAAAAACTAAGGCCTCTTGATTTTTTTAAATATTTTTTTATTAATCCTCACCCCAAAATTACCTAACGGCCATATTTTGGACTGTATTAGGAAAACTTTTTTTTTTCAAAAAATGAACAAAAAAAATATGAACATGTATTTCAAAAACTAAAAGAGATAAGGACCTGCGGTTGGAATTTTTGAAGTTTTATGGTCTGAAATATGGTAATGGCACATTTTAAAACATATCCTAAACAAAAAAAATGTTTGTAAAATTTTGAAATTTTTGTAATAAAATTTAATTTTTCAAAAAATTATATCTCAATAACGGTAAAAGATAGGAACCTCTGGTTTAAATTTTTGAGTTCCTCAAGTCCATTTTAGTCGAAAAAAATTGGGGCCTTAATAACCAAACTTATACAAAAGCATGTATCATTAAACAAAACCCTTAAAAATGGCAAAAAATCGAAAAATCGTAAGGGGGACCCCTTGGATAAGAAATCGCGAATTTTTACAAAAAAAATATTTCGGATTTTTCTCAAAATTGATATACATTGGGCCGTATATCACAAAAGTAAGGTTTATTTTGGATTTTGACCAACTGTTTTTGAGTAAATCGCAAAAAAAGTACCTAAAATTGACTATATCGGAAAAAAGTACCTAAAATTGACTATAACTCAAAAACTAAGGCCTCTTGATTTTTTTAAATATTTTTTTATTAATCCTCACCCCAAAATTACCTAACGGCCATATTTTGGACTGTATTAGGAAATTTTTTTTTTTCAAAAAAATGAACAAAAAAAATATGAACATGTATTTCAAAAACTAAAAGAGATAGGGACCTGCGGTTGGAATTTTTGAAGTTTTAAGGTCTGAAATATGGTAAAGGCACATTTTAAAACATATCCTAAACATAAAAATTTTTTGTAAAATTTTGAAATTTTTTTAATAAAATTTAATTTTTCAAAAAATTATATCTCAATAACGGTAAAAGATAGGGACCTCTGGTTTAAATTTTTGAGTTCCTCAAGTCAATTTTAATCGAAAAAAATTGGGGCCTTAATAACCAAACTTATACAAAAGCATGTATCATTAAACAAAACCCTTAAAAATGGCAAAAAATCGAAAAATCGTAAGGGGGACCCCTTGGATAAGAAATCGTGAATTTTTACAAAAAAAAATATTTCGGATTTTTCTCAAAATTGATATACATTGGGCCGTAGATCACAAAAATAAGGTTTATTTTGGATTTTGGCCAACTGTTTTTGAGTAAATCGGAAAAAAAGTACCTAAAATTGACTATATCGGAAAAAAGTACCTAAAATTGACTATAACTCAAAAACTAAGGCCTCTTGATTTTTTTAAATATTTTTTTATTAATCCTCACCCCAAAATTACCTAACGGCCATATTTTGGACTGTATTAGGAAAACTTTTTTTTTTCAAAAAAATGAACAAAAAAAATATGAACATGTATTTCAAAAACTAAAAGAGATAGGGACCTGCGGTTGGATTTTTTGAAGTTTTAAGGTCTAAAATATGGTAAAGGCACATTTTAAAACATATCCTAAACAAAAAAAAAAATTGTAAAATTTTGAAATTTTTGTAATAAAATTTAATTTTTCAAAAAATTATATTTCAATAACGGTAAAAGATAGGGGCCTTAATAACCAAACTTATACAAAAGCATGTATCATTAAACAAAACACAGTACTATGAAATTATTGAATGTATTTATTTAAGTCGTAACTGAAATCGCTGTACCTATATTACCTCTAAAAATTTATTGTTTAGGTAGGTATTAATAATTAGTATTTTATAACTTTTTCTTTTAAATTTCAGAATGTAAGTAACTTAACTTAACAAATATGTTTCGTATTTTAGATTATAAAACAATAGGTTTAAAAAATGAATACTGTCAAATCATTATTGGAAATTCCATTTAACAGACGAACGTTGGAAGAAAAAATTGAAATTAAAAAATTGGGGTGACACGCACCAAATTTAAATATTTCGGAAAGTGCAAAAAGCAAAAATTATAATTACCAGGTCTACAAGTATGAAATGCGGATTTTTTTTTAAATAAAACACATAAAACTCAAAAGAATAGTAAAAGTTTATTTATTCAAAGTATGCTCCATTAGAAGTTATACATTTTTCCCATCTTTCAGGCAATTTGCGAATACCTCGCCAGTAGAACTCTTCCCCTTTCCCCGCAAACCATTCATCTAGCCATTCTTTCACATTTTCATATGAACAAAAGTGCTGCTCGGCAAGTGCATGACCCATCGATGTGAACAAGTGGTAATCTGAAGGGGCCAAGTCTGGTGAGTAAGCGGCATGGGGTAGCAACTTCCCACTTGAGTGCCTCCAATGTGTTGCAAACTGCTTTTGCCTTATGTGATGGAGCGTTATCGTGAAGAAAGATTACCTTGTGCTCTCTTCTTTCGTATTCTGCTCGTTTTATGAGCAGCGAATGGTTCAATTCGATCAGTTGTTGTTGGTAGCGTTGGGTATTAACTGTTTCACCAGGTTTTAACAATTCATAATAGACCACACCCTTTTGGCCCCACCAAGTACAGGGCATTGTCTTTTTGCCAAAGCGATTCGGTCTTGCAGTTGATGTGGATGGTGAGCCTGGGTTCACCCATGATTTTTTGCGAATGATTTTCAAAATAAATCCATTTTTCATCGCCACTAATGATACGATGCAAAAAAGACTTTCTTTTGTATCGCGCAAGCAAAATTTCACAAGTGTTTTTGCGTTTTTCCATCTGCCTCTCATTCAATGCATGTGGAACCCATCTGCCGACTTTCTGGATCTTACCCATCTCTCGTAGGCGTTTGGAAACAGCTTGTTGACTAACGCCTAACTGCTCTGCTAGTTGTTTTTGTGATTGACTATCGTCTTCCTGTAGCAATGTTTCCAATTTTGTATCTTCATATTTTTTCGCAGGTTTTCCATGTCTGTAAGATCAAAGTCACCACTTTTGAAACGCCGAAACCATCGTTCACACGTATCTTGCGATGGACATATTCACCATAACCTTTTCGAAGCAGTCGGTATGATTCAGCAGCAGTTTTTTTCAAATGAAAACAAAACAGTAGTACTGTCCGCGCATGCTCTTTATTTGGCACACAATTTGACATTTTTAATACAGTAAAACAAAACTATATGATCACTTTTCAAATTATAACCTATACGCATTTGACACTTAATGATAACTTAACAAAACGCCATATGTGTTGAAACTTTGAACTATACACTCTGTTTGCGCGGCAAGTTTGAAAAAAAACCGCGTTTCATACTTGTAGACCTGGTATAAGAGGAAATTCAACAGAGTCTTATATGATAAAACGTCGTGGTTAAACACCTACACCTATCCTTGTATTATAATTTGCAGCTCTGAGTCCCAAAAAGTCACGAGCTACCACTGCATAAACTGGTCGTCAATAGCGCTAGTAGCTAAGACAACCAATAATCATTTTAAATTAAAAAAATAAAACATTAATTATAAAATGGTGAAATGTCATTGTAATGTATTTTTTTTTTTTTTTTTGTTGCAAAGTTAATATTATTTGATATATTTGATTTTTTCTAGCTACACTTTTTTCCATACTGCTTCTCTAACAATGATATATTTCCCGTTTGTAAATTTGTTTATTTTTTTTTGATATATTGCTTAATTGAATTAATTGTTTAAAGTCTAGCATAAAAGGTTTTATTCTTTTTTTTTCATACATGTTTAAACTCATATACCGTATAAAAACCTCTGGGGTTCAACACACTATCGGCAACCATGTAAATAGAATATTGTACAACTCAATGATACAGATAAAATACAGATACACAGCTCTCTGGGGAATAAACAAAAAAAGTTCAGTAAAACTGAGTTTGCATCAGATTTTAAATAAAAATTGATATTTATATGTTTTAAAAAATATGAATTATTATAGACGAGTATATATTTCATATTGTTTATAAGTACAATTGAATCATGTGGGATTTAAATTTTGAATCTGTTTGAAGTTTTATTGACAGCATTGCAGGTGTACACTGTTTTTTTTTTCAGGTGTTTCACTGTGTTTGTGTTCAGGAATATATTAACAAAAAAGTTAATTACTAAAAAAATATTTATACCTCTTAGGCGGAGCACTCATCAAACTGATATTACATATGATGATTTAAGTTTGTAAAGCCTTCGACAAAGTCCATCATAAAACCCTAATTTTGAAATTGGGGCAGTTTGGTATTTGTGGCGATCTTCGTTGAATGGAATCCTACTTTTCGAATCGTAGTCATTTTGTTGCAGTGAATAATTATGAATCAAAAACTGTTTCTGTTACCTCTGGAGTTCCACAAGGGTCCATCTTAGTCCATTATTGTTCAGTATTTTTATGATATTGTTAATTGTTTTTAAAATTCATATTACGCATTATACGGCGACGATTTAAAATTTTATAGAACAGTGAGCAAGAAGGAAGGTTGTGACTTGCTTCAGAGTGATCTAACTGCTTTTAAAATATATTGTGACGCAACAAACTGACACTCAACGAGGATACATGCAACGTAATGGTATTTAGTAGAAATATTCATAAAATCACTTACCATTTTATATTAGATGACATAACACTTACTACTAGAAATCATATAAAAGATTAAGGAGTCATTTATTCTAAACTAATATTTGATAAACATATATACAACATCGTACAGAAGGCAATTCGAAATGTGGGATTTATATTCAGAGTCGCAGGCGAATTTACAAGTCCGCTAATTAACTTGTTTAACTGTCTTAAATCACAGATTTAAACGATTATAAAATGCAAGGTCTTCTTCACAGACGAACGACACTTGACTTGATCTTCTTTCACAAATTAATAAATAATAATATTGATTCTCAATTAATTCTACCACTTTTTTATTTCAATTTTCCTTCGTATACTCTGAGAACTCAAAAACTTTTATACATCCAGTTCAGTAATTCCAATTTGGGACTAAACTCACCCATTGCTAAATATCTCAAAAATAAATCCTAATCAATCCTAAAAATAGGCCTAATAAATATCAAACATTTTGGAAATTATCAAACGTCTTTATCGTGTTTCTTACATTCGGAGTAAGAATCCTTCTCTGTCTGGATTAGAGATGGGTCGTTCATGAACGAACCGGCTCACTGAGCCGACTCAGTACACTGACCGAAGTGACACGGTTCACCAAATTGAAATGAGCCGGCTCACGGCTCACTGTATAGTTTCAAGTTTCAAGGATACGATTGGTCGGGCGATTGTGAGCAGTGACCGGAGTGATCCGGATCTGGATCGATGTCATGTTGAACTTCGCGAGAACTCGGCGTGTAATGTATTATCATAAAGTGTATTATTTATTGTCATCAATTTGTAGGGCAGTTTATTTGAAACTAATAGGTTTAGTCTGTATTTTCTTACAACCATACTTTATAAAAATATTAAAAATATTGCCCAAATCCCAGATGTCCGATTTGTAAGGGCAATAAACAGTGCCATAAACTTAACACATCTGGTTTAAAATACAGTAGCTACATAAAGTGAATTGTGTGTTTCAAAAATGTTAGATAAGAACCGGGGTTAAGCGACGTTCTACCTACGAGCGAACGACCGACAACTGACCGGGTTAAGCGACGTTCTACCTACGAGCGAACGACCGACAACTGACCGGGTCTAAGGAAGAGCCGGCTCTAAGCGACGTCTACCTACAAGCGAACGACCGACAACTGACCGGGTTAAGCGACGTTCTACCTACGAGCGAACGACCGACTACTGACCGGGTCTAAGAAAGAGCCGGGTCTAAGAAAGAGCCGGCTCTAAGCGACGTCTACCTACAAGCAAACGACCGACAACTGACCGGCTCTAAGCGACGTTCTACCTACGAACTAACGACCGACCTGTGTCTCGAAAACATGTTTACTTAACCGGATCACTGAGCCGGATCAATGAACCGGCTCAACAAACTGAACGACCTCCACTGATCCGGTTCCGCAAACTGAGCCGAAATTCCCATCTCTAGTCTGGATATCGCTATCGTTTCAGCTAAAGCAGTGCAAACGGAGTCTTGTAGAGCCAGCGACAGCACTGTTATATACATTGTTAGTTTACGATTAGCTATACATTCTTTCATTTATACTTGTACGCCGACCAAATAAAATGTAATATTTATAAACAAAGATAAATAAAAACCTAATTTATAAAGGATACAACAAGTTAATAATAACATTTTTATTATGTAAATATTATAAAAATAAACAAATGTGAAATATCTGAAAGGCGCCCTCGTGGTCCAGGCGCCTGGAGCGATCGGTCCATTGCTCCATGCCACCGCACGGTCCTATTTCCAGTGCATCACGTACTTTGTTGCCAATTCCAGAAGATTTTTGCTTAAAAAAGGGAATTGTTAGTGAAATAAGTTTATAGAAACTATCCCAAAATATTACCCTAACCACTTTGACTTAAGTGAAGTATTTGTAAACTGTTTCTGTGTTTAACTTGATTAAAAAAGTCATTCTATCGACTTCTGAATGGAAGTAATATGAATGTTAGTGGGTCGGATAATTCAGTTCAATTTTTCAAAATTTAAACATCGCACAAATAAAAGTGACAGCAGTAATAAACATGACAGATATACGTTTATCGATTATGGAACAAATTTTCCGGCTACACGACAGTATGTGGGTAGATTGTTGACAGATTTTTTGTTTTGTATGTCGAAATACAAGCGTGATACTTTTGATTCATCGAATAATAAAAAATAAAAAAACTATATATATATAAAACTATATATCGAAATTGGGAACCAGATATTCGAAACCGGGTATCCGAAATCGGGTATGCGGAAATGAATTACTCGAAAATTACGTACCCAGTTTTTTTAAAAATCACTAAATCTGGTTTCAAAATAATCCACAACTTTCTCGCCATATTTCCAACATTATACATAGCAATCTAAATTTATGTTTGACTTTTTTAAGATTAAGTGAGGCAGTAGCTTCTAGTAACATAATACACCTCGATCACAATACAACAGCTTCAAGTATAAATCACAAACGGATCGAATAAAAATCTTGCCCATTCTTATAACAACAACTTACCTTAATAAAAGAATCAAAATTAAGCAAACACGTTTACTGTAATTCATTTCTAACGAAACAAGAACTCAACTGCACTAAATTTGTAAACTTGTTGAACGAAAGGTAGGTGTGTTTTAAGCTATTGCTGAAAGATGATGTTAGCTATATTAGTAGATTTTCTTTGGGGGTCCATATTAAATGCAGGGCCCATATGACATTCTCTTCTATTACCTTTTGCAAAACAATAGCAAAATATTTTTGGATATGGTTGTCGTCTGACCCCTATTACCCCAAATAACTCGTTTGGATAATATTTTTATTACTCTTTTTATTAAGAAAATAATCGAAGTGAACATCAGTGTTGCCTCATCCTGCGTATTATAAAATTTGCTTACATTACAAATTAAATAAAATGGAATCTAACGTAGTCTCTGAAAGTCGTGTTTTTTCATTAAATATCTAATCTGTTCTTAATAACTCTTGAACTGAAGTTGTCCAAGTGGTTGAAATCTATAAAAGCGTCTAGCAAGGATAGCACTGACATTTTAGATCCGTAGTATTCGGGATTGATGCATCACCAGGATTGCAAGATTAGTTAGTACTTCAAGACAGTGAAGGACTTCAGAACTCCAAGATTACACCAAGAATAATACATTAGATTCATTAAAGTTTGAGATATTCACTTGTCAACAACCAAATATTGAGTATATTATTTTCCAAGCATGCAATTAGAAAATTGTTGCACAATTTTACCCAGAGATCTAGAAACTATTACATATTTCGACCATTTCTGCATTGTTGTAATTCGTAGAAAACGGCAAGATTTATGCAAGGACAATTGTTGGATGATAACGTACGTATAACCATGATAACGCACCAGCTTGTTCATACTGCATTGCTTGTTCGAGATTTTCTGTCCAAAAGTAGGACCGTAATGATACCACAACCTCCCTATTCACCAGATATGGACTTTTTTCTCTTCCCAAAGATGAAAGAACCATTGAAAGAAGAACGTTTTACAACCATTGAAGAACTAAAAGCAAAATCGCTGGAGGGGCTGAACGCTATACCAAAATCTGCGTTCCAGAAGATTGAAAAAAAAAAAAAAAACGGTGGCGTAAGTGTATTATATCCTATGGGGACTATTTAAAGGGCGAAAATTACAATTTTCGCAACATGTGGCCGAGCATTATTCTGGGCAAGATGAAACTGATCATCAACAGCACAACGAAATGGACGCACAATAGGTTGAATAATATTATCCAAATATTGTTGTGCTGTTAAAAATCCATTGGGAAAAACAAGATAAGTTCTACCGCCAAAGATTATCTGACCCCATGCCATAACAGTACCACCTCTGTAACTGTGAACTTCCTGAACGTGCCTCAAACGTTCCAAATTACCGGATCTTCTTCATACCCTTGTTCGACGAGAATCTGGATGAATTCCAAATCTGGACTCATCAGTAAACAAAACTGTAGCCCAATCATTATCACACCAATATTGAAAATTGTGACACCAGTCTAATCTTGCTCTGCGATTGTCTCTAGAAAGGGTTTCACATCTGATTGGTCGTCGAGATAGAATATTAACTTCATGGAAACGATTTCTTACAGTATTGCGACTAACGGTTAAGTTATGCGCTCGCTTTAACTCCCTTAACAATTCGGGTGCTGTAGTAGTAGGTTGTCTTCTAGCATTTAAGACCAAAAATCTGTCTTAACCTGCTGTTGTACAGCGATCACGTCCCGGATGTTGTACGGCTGGACTTCCTGTTTCCGTGTAACGCCTCCATAAACGACTGATGACACTTTGAGAAACTTTTATCTGCTTGGCTACATCAACTTGCCTGAAGCCAGCTTGGAGAAGTCACACCGCACGATTCATCTCGTAGATAGTTAAATGCTGTCGCTCCATTATTAAAAAAGAATGCCACTACTTAAAACCACTGCAATTATTGATATAAACGTTTTAAATCGAATTAAAATGAAACATGTGATCAACCTACGGATCATGTATTGAATAAAATTTGTCAAATTGGTTTTTGTATTTGTATAACGATCGTTGGTTATACACCTAGCGATCCCAAAAAAGTACGAAGTAAGGTATCTCAGCTAGTTCTTTATATTTTCGTCATGATTTTTGCAAATTCTTTTAAATACTTTCATAATTTACACACACACACACAGAGAGAAGGCACAGCATGTTTTAGTATTTTTTAAATTTTCCATTTCAGAAATGCATTGAAATTCTTGGAATTTCATGGCACAGTGTAAAACAATTCATTTTAAACCTTGAAAAAGTTAACCTTGACTTTTTTCCGTTGATTGGGTGTGCTTGAAAATTTGTTGGTATAACGTGCCTTGTATTGCAAGGCTTAGAGCGATGTGATATTATGAATAGAGTAATTAAGCGTTTGTTAAGATACGTGATGCATAGTAAATTAGATATATCAAACTAGGCTTGTTGTACAAATTAGTGCAATAGACTACGCTCCTAGAAATAGGAACAGCATATCATTCCTGCATACTGATAACCCTCAAGCACAACATTGCTAGTTGTGTTTTTGGGAAACCCTCTAATATCACAGGCTTCTGAACTTAGCAACAGTTTATATGGTTTTGTAAGCCATGATATTCATGTTGTACAACTTTACACTTATGAGCAGTGAGGGCAATAAAGTGGCCAGATATACCACATTCTGGGCTATAATACTCCATTCATTGCACTGTTCTATATTAACGGCAACAGTTATTTATTAACGTTTTCTTGTTACTGGTTTTTAGGGGCTTTGGATTTGGGGAAATTATGGAAAAGAATTTAGGAAAATATACAAATCCGTGATGGTCTAATTATGGGCTGTACACGGCCCTATCTTTATTGTTTTCAAGAAAATTTATGACATTATTATTTATGATAAACTGTGGAAAAGATGGCTTAGAAAACAGTTTAGAGGGAAATAAATTTGTAATAACGTTTTTTTGTTTAGAGTTATAAAACTTTAAAATGAAATAAAACTCGTGGTAATGGCTATGGCAGCGTTTCCCAAAGTGTGGGTCGCGACCCGGCACCGGGTCGCAGAAAAATTTTTCCGGGTCGCGAAAAAAATTGTAAAAACACAAAAAAGATTATTTTTGTACATATTATTTTTTTTACGTCAGTTAATCACTAGAATAGTGTGTATTTGTGCTCTTTATTACTATACTATATTCTTTATTACTATACTATACTCTTTATTACTATTTATTACTCTTTATTACTATAAAGCTACTGCTTTAAAATAAAATTTGTTTTGTAAATAAATGTTTTTTTTCATAAGGTAGGTCGCGAAAAATTTTAAAACCTCGTACCGGGTCGCGGTCAAAAAAGTTTGGAAACCGCTGGGCTACGGTATTGGCTTTATTGGAAAGATAATTTGATGCCATTAATGTTTAAATACGATTTCGGGCATATGGGCGCTGCGGCTAGCTCAAATAAAACGTAAACTCGAAGTCCAATTTTCAACCACTTTTTGGAGCAGCTAGGGCCGTTATTGCTAGGGCAATAACGCGGCGAATGTTGGCTTCCAAGTCGTCCATCGTCTGTGGTTTGTCGACGTAGATTAGCGACTTCACATATCTCCACAAAATAAGGTGTTCAATCGCACGATCTTGGAGGCCAATTCACCAAACGTACGACACAAACGATGGTCACGCGGCTTCAACTGTTGCACGAACTGGATCTTGTAAGCTCGTAAACCATCTTTCCGCAAAATCTTCCATAAAGTGTATGGACACAGCACAATTGGCTCCACAATGGCGAATTGACTCATTCGGGTCCTCCTCAATACTATGCTCCACAGCAGCAACAGCTTCTTCGGTGCGCACTGTACGACGTCTCTGCGGATGCGCATTATCAATTAGAGTATGCGTGGTGCGTAAACGATCCATTGTTATTCGAATTAATTGCTCGGATGGACGATTATGTCGACCGTAAAATGGACGTAGCGCACGGTAAGTTTCGCGAACTGAACCACGATTTTCGAAATAAATTTGCAAGCGTTGTTCTGGCGTAACTCTACTCATGGTGAAATGGCAAACCAAACGGAGCACAAATCAGTTGTCTGCTATCAAAATGGCCATCGCTGGAAACAGTGTTGCCAATTCGAAAAGCAAACCTGTAAAAAAACACACTTCATATTCTTTTACTTTAGAATGATGTATAGTAAATGTAGGAAAATATGAATTGTTTTTATTTTATGTTGCTTTTATATAATCATTGAAAACTTGTTTGTCATCATGATAAACACAAATTCGGAGCAGTTTCAAAGATAGAACTTCTGACATATGTACAAGAAACTTCCATTGCTTAAATATTGAATATTAAAGTGCAATGGCATCAAGTAGCTTTTACAAATGCTTCAACATTTGCAAATGTGAAATTTAATAAATGATAAAAAATAGGATTGTAAAGATGTGTAAATGTATAAGAAATAGGGCCGGTGCGAGGTATTTTTGCGCCCCTTAGCCAAACCTAGGTGCTCTAAATATAATTCGGTTGAGATATAAAAAAAATACATTTATTTTTTTCACGAGATTCATCATTGACAGACGCACGACCATGACGAAATTCTGCAAACCAATAGAGGATACGCATAAAATTTATAAAACTAGATTTTTTTTATATGTTAATGTTATGGCGCGTCTACATCGAGGCAACCTGGTAGCATGCGACATGTCGAATGGTCGCATGCTACCAATGTGCAGCGGTCTGATGGGAGCCGTGCGACATGTTGCTCGTTTCCGTTGCTTGGCGGTAAACATCAAAGAGTTTTCGTGCGACACGCTACCAGTTCTGAAAGCCACATGTTCGCCATTTTGATATTTGATAGTTGTTATTATAGAAGTATTTGTTTTTTAAATTAACTAGTGTTGTAAACGTTGCTGTATCAAAAATTATTTTGCAACTTAAATTTATTTAAGATAAGTGAGTAAATATAAGTTTGGATAAAATAGAGTATGAGAAATATTGATAAAAATAATTAAGTAAGGTTATGTTTTTGTTATGGAATTTAAATGTGTTACAAAATAGTATAAATTAGCTTGATATTATTTATAGTTATAAAATGTAATAATATTTTTGCGATCCGCCATATTTATTCAGTAAACTGACAAATCTCGCAACAATAAACAGTAGCACGCTCCCAGTGTTGGTGTAGACACTAGCTTGTCAATGCGACATGGTCTGACGGTCTCGTCAGACTTGTCGTATACTACCATGTTGTCTCAATGTAGACGCGCCATTAGTTATGTCACCTAACAAAACAAAAATCACATTTTAATTAATATTACAGCCAAATTTTTTTATTAAAATATTTTAAATTTGAAATAAGCCGTCCACAGCGAGAAGATTGCCGAGTAAATACGACTGAGCATGACGTCAAAACCCAGACAGCCCAGACTACAACATAATCTTTACGTGTGTATATTGTATTGTTCGAGAGTTTTGTATTTGTTTTTAAACAATTTTTCACGCAATTATTATTAAAATGGCAGATAAAGATTTTGTTTGGACTCAGAGTGATAATTTACACAACATTGATGCTTTTATGCTCATGGAATATATGAAAAATAATGAATGCTACAGTGCTGAAGAAATACGTGGTGTCAAAACAGACTTGTAAGTAAACCATTTATGTATTCTATAACTTTATGTAACCAATATTAACGCTGCAACTCTGTAAAATGTAAATATTTACGTAATTTAGTTGTCAGAATTTTACTACATTGTTTACATGAAGCTACAAAACGTTAGAGGCATAATTGAAATGCTGCAATATAGTTTATATATTTCAATATAAAATTTAATTCGGTAAACATGTATAAATTGTTTTTATAGTATTAAACTTTATTTTAATTAAAGTCACTCTAACTTTAAACAATCTATAAAAGTTATATAAACAAATACGTTCACGACAGACTGTGTAGGTTGTACGCTAGGTAGGCTGTACGCAGTACACTTATGTAGGGTATGACGTCACACGTGGTTTTCGCGCGATACATATATTTATGATTTTTTTTAGCCTTCAAATTAAAAAAAAATTGCAAAACTTTTTTATATTTATATGCAACAAGAGGTATATAATAAAAAATTTTAAAAAATCATGCCTATCCCCTATTGTAAACAGTATTTTCTGATAGTGCTTCATTACCAAAAGTTGAACGAAGCGAATATATGTATTGTTCTTGAGTTAGGCCTTTACTTAAATCGTAAAAAATCATCCAACGAAAACCTTCACGAGTAATATCCATTTTTTTACAAACTTGTTTTTTTTTTAACGCTCCTTGTCAACAAACTACTCGGTCAATTTATAAGATGCCACTGATTTCACAATTACAAATGTCAAATTTTACGAATATAGTAATGACACATTTCAATATTGCCATCTAGTGGTCGTTTGTAAAAACGTATACGTAATATTTTTCAATTTGGCCACTGGGGTAAATTTGAGTTCTTTTAATCTCGTTCTGATTGTTTTTTGTAATTAAAATCGTTTTGTAGTAACGATTAAAAAGGTAATGGTTTAACGAATTTCACGGTTTACAAACTATTTATTTTGACTGGTCATATAATTATTTTAGTGAGCACGGTTCAGCAAACCTCTTGATTTCCCCCTTGTTCCGGATCTATTAATTGAATAAACTTTGTAATCGATATAAATTGCATCGAACTACTTGTCATTTCAACATTCTGAATTCAAGTATAATCATTTGAAGAGTCTGTTTTCAAGTTGATGTGTATTTGTTCATACATGTCTGAATTCAAGTATCATTACTCTGCAGTAATTATTTCTCAAATATTAATTATTTGTTTCCAAGTTTCCCGTAATATAAAACAACGGAAATGGATGATAGACGGAAACAAAAACCGTAAATAAATAAAGATCAAAGTAAATATCGCTAAGGTCTTAGCTTAGCAATACACAGACTGGCCCGATGAACGGATTCAACCGCTTGGATAATTCTTGTATAGCGAACGCTTGTATAGCGAATTCTTGTATAGCGAACCATAAAACGTTCCATAGTTTTCTGGAACCTTCGGTCAACTCAATGTTTAAAGTTCGCTGTTCGTTTCAAGGCTACTGTATTCTTTGGCAGGATCGTCTTCGTAAAAATATATTATTGTTCTTCAGATAGCTTTTTTGGAAATTTAGAAAGTTATATGTTAACAACTGATGATTTTCAGCTTTAACAGCTTGATTTAAACATGACAGAATTAATTTATACAATGAATACAAATATTGAAAGTAATAACTGTTTTAGAATTAATTTCTAAAAGCGTCGGTATTTTAAATTCAGAATAGTAATCATTAGTATTTCTGATATGAATATTCATAGATATAAATTATGTTCTTGATGAAAGGTACATATTTATAAACCTAAAATATAACACTTGCTATAGTCAACTTTTACATAATTAACTATTTTAGGAACGAATCAAAAACAAATCTCTTTATAGGATTAATCTGAAAATAATTTTAATAATAAATTTTGTTATAAGTACATTCAAACTTTTATTTGCATTTCTGCTTATGAATATACTTATTTTCTTTTCTGAGAAAATTAAATTTATACTATAAATACCCTAAAATTTTACAGAGCTTCTCAGTCTTTTTAGGGTTTTGTAGGTATGACCAAAAAACCCTTATACCGTCATTTTGTCGTCTGTCTGTCTGTCTGTCTGTCTGTCTGTCTGTCTGTCTGTTCGGTAAAAATTGTAGCCAAACGGCTAAACCTAGAGAGTTGAAATTTGGCATGCTTATACAACTCTTTGACCCGCACATAGGAAAAATACTAAAACATCTAAAAAACATATCCCCCTAAAAATATAAACAAATATGTGCTCATCGAAAAAAAAAATATTTTTTTATAATTCTGAGTAGGGTATCAAATGAAAGCCCTTGGTACGTGGATTAACGATCAAATTTTTATTATTGCAAAATAAATTATTTTAAAGCTATTTTTGCCAAAATTGCCCAGATGGTTTAACCTAAAAATCTGAAAAAATTCTAAGTAATGTACATTGGTGTGAACCGGAATAGTTCAACAGGAATTTTTGATCAGATTAGGTTTTTGGAAAAAAACGCATTTTTTGTGATTTTTGGCTAATAATGTACACAAGTTATAGCTTTGTAACACGCCACACTGTAACGTGTGTGCTGGTCTAGTGGTATTTGACGCTGATTTTTCACCCAAGTAACCCGATCCGAAAGGGATCGAACCCTGTGAGAAGAGACTATATTATTTTTTGTTTTTTATTTTATTTTTTATATTGTTTAAATTATTTTTTCAAAATTCTAGTTATATTTTGGCAAATGTTGCATTTAATTTTTAAAAGCGTAAATTTAATAGCGAGTGGAAATTGTTTAAATTATAATTTAAGTCTGTTTCAATGTACACGAAATCAGAGGGGCGGAACTTATAACAACCAATGGAAGCCATAGGTGCAATTTATAAAATTCTTAATGAACCATGCTATATAAAAAAAAAAAATACTGCACATATTTAGAAACCTAAATAATGGTATTAGGCGTTCGAATTAAAATTAACAAAAAAAATATTTTAATATAAAATTTGTTTTCGCATCCAAAATAATCATCATTCACTTACTAAATACCTGCAAAACCCTGAAATGTGTGAAAATTCACACTTCACATCAATTTTTTATTTATTATTTGGCTTAAGTTGCTGAAACTATTTGCCAGATGTATATTACAGTTAAATATTTACATCAAATTGTAAAATAAAATATACAGATCATTACAAATTACTTTACATTCTTATATTAGCAGTTTTGATAAAAGTCCAAAGAGATTCTAGAATTTCTTTATTGTGAGTAGCCAATAATGTCGAAACAATAAGATGGATTTGAATGCTCATGTTGACAAGCTTTTGCAGAACAATTATTCTGGATCGGTTGTAAAGTGGACAGGAAAAAATAAATGATCACTAATTACGTTGTTGTCCAAGATGCAAAAATGGTTACTTCGCATATTAATTTTATTTAGATGATATCGGGAAAAGTTATGATTGAATTTAAGTTGGCAAATTGTTGAAATAAAATATCCGCTTTGGCTGGGGTTGAACCATTGTTTTAGAGGTAAAGATGGATGAATTTCTCCGTAGTTTGAGGTCTTCTGTAGAATAGAGTTTAAATATTCTTCTTTATGGACAATTCTTTTTTTTTACAATATAATTCATTTCATCGTTGGTGAGAGGAAAATCTATTGTTGAACTCTGAGTAGCAGGCGCTTAAACAGGTAGATCTACTCTATTATTATTTTCAAAGTTGGAGTGAGCCTTAATCCAACAGATTTTTATTAATTTTCCTTTATGATCTTTAATGTTTTTGATGAGATCTAATGTCTGGTTAGCTAGAGGTGGGTTATCTTTATTAAAGTTTGGATATGTTTTTTTTTTTTATCAATTTAAGACACATCCACTACAAAGGTGATTAGTGTCCCTGTACATTATAATTACATTAAATAATACATATTAATTAATCTAGTAAGTATTATATATACATATATTTTGATATTTTATTTGTTTTATATCTGTGGGGCGAGATCAGTTTCTTCTGTGAACTGTAGTATACATTCCGTTATTTCCGTTATGTTGTTGGAGAGGGCTTCCTTCAATGTTGGTGGTATTTTATTTTTCTGTCGTTCTCTTGAGTATTTTGAGCATGCGATCAGGAGATGTTCAACGGTTAGTTGGGTGTTACATAAGTTGCATTTGGTGGGATCGGATTTATCCAGTATGTATTTATGGGTTGCTATAGTATGGCCAATGCGCCATCTGGTAACTATTATTTGTTGTTTCCTTTTATTGAATGTGTGGCATTTTTTGTGTCCTCTTTTATTCCTCGTAGTTTATTGTTATTTGTTTCTTTTCATTCTTTGTCCCATTCTTCTAGCACCGTTCTACCTATTTCATTCTTAATGTAACTGTGAGGTACTTTAATGTTTGATAAATGTTAATTTGTAGCTGTTTTTGCTGCTTTATCAGCTTTTTCATTTCCTTGTATCTCACAGTGGGATGGCACCCACAGGATGGTCAAGACTTTTCCAGTGCTGAGGATTTCATGGATGTTATCTTGAATTTTCTGGATCAGGTTGTTTTCGTTATATATTTGTTTTATGGATTTAACGGCACTTAATGAATCTATTCAAGATATTACTAGTGGCCTGTAGTATGCTGTAGGTTTCCGCAGTGAAGACACTTGTTGCTGATGGGAGATGGTATTGGTGTTCTTCATCTCCTACTATTACTGCTGCTCCAGTGTTCGTTCCTATCTTTGATCCGTACGTATAAATTGGAATGTATTCTTGAAAATTTTCCATAATTTCCAAAAACTTCTGTTTATATTCTGTCGGATTGGTATCTTCCTTCACTCGTTGGCTTAGTTCAATGTTGTACTTTGGAGTTTTCAGCAACCATGGAGGAATACTGTTGCGACTTAATTTCTGTACATTGGCAAGTGTTATATTTATCAATTGTAGATGTTTGCTGCAGCGATGAGGAGTTTCGGAATATATTATTGTAGGTGGGGATTTTAGGGTTAGTGGAAAGGTTGGTGGCATAGAACATGGCCATTTTAATTCGTCTGTATTGCAGTGGGATTTGACCTGATTCACAAAGAACGCTTTTTGTCGGACTTGTTCTAAACGCGCCTGTAGCTAGTCTAATTGCTTGGTTCTGTATGGGTTCGAGAGTTTTCAGGTTATGATATGTTTATTGGTAAAAAAAAATGATCAATTTATTTTGTTAATTGATCAATTTAATAGAATAAGTTCTATTGTTAGCGAGGTCTTCCTACTGACCAACGGTTGTTCAATCTTCCGTCCCATATCCTCCTTACAATTATGTCCTCCCTCATCTTCATCACGTGGCCTATCCACTGTAATCGTCTACCTCTCACTTCTTGTGTGATACTTGGCCTAGAGTACAGAAAGTAATTGAAATACTAATTTTAAAATACTTTATCTCAAAAATTCCCAGTTCTGTACATGAGTGACATTATAAGGGTTTTTTGATGGTCATACCTACAAAATCCTAAAAAGTAAAATACCCGTAGGAGGGCGTCCCATCGGAAAAGTCACCCACATACGGTGCTTACCTTTCTACCCGCATTAAGCCCTCACTGACAAAATTCCAATTCTAGAGATTTCAAATATAACTATATTTCAAATATAATATTACATAACTCTCGAAACGTAATCATGGAATCACGTTTTGAATT
>OZ020614.1:6183672-6221631 GCA_963971575.1 Liopterus haemorrhoidalis
GGCTTAGTGGCTGTCAGTAACCTCGAGGTGGGGAAGGAGTAATTCCAATAAATTCGGCACTTATTATTATTATTATTATTATTATTATAGATTCATTTTCTTATCAGTCTATTTATAAGTTTTAGTTGTAAGAAAGCGACTAAGGATTAATTCACGAAAAAAAAATTGAAAAAAAATTCGTTCTGGTTTCGGTTTGAACAATTTTAAGTTCCGGTTCCGGCTAATTTCGGTTTTCGGTACGGTTCCGGTTCAACTCTCTGCTTTATATAAAAGGATACCACTTATCCCCACAAGTAGAAGTCCAGTCCCGAGTATATTTTTACTATTAAAAAAAAATATATATATATATATTTATCTGACCGACGTTGTCAAGCCATGTACATGCAACAGACAACCACAGACCCACCGAATCTAATGGGATTTCAGGAGTATATGTATCAAAAATAGAAAGAGCGTACTTTGCACTCCTGGAGCAACCTTCAAGGGGTAACGAATTATGAAAAAAACATTTTTGCTATATTTGATAACCGGTATTAAACCCCATACATGTTTACGTCGTAATCAGGTCATTTGTGTATAATTTGTATATGCTGACGACGTACTCAATCCCGTACAGTGTTGTCGGTATTTACATCGTTTCTGTAAACAAATATCCTCATGTTGACCTTCATTTGACGATTGTCTAGCGATAGTAATAAAATTTACGTATATTTCAATATGACATAATTTTTATTTTAGGATTAATAGTTCATTTATAAGGTTTCTCGGTTAATCTAATGTTTACTATTGACATTCAATGAATGTCCATAACAATTAATAGTATTTAAAAATTTATATGAGGCTAAAAAATTTCATTTTTGATCGGTTGCAGTGGTAATAATAAAATTATTTTTTTACTTGCATTCCGCTACATCCTCAGAACTGTCTGTGTACTTCCTATGATTCTTTTCACTTACGAATTTTTAAAATTATTTAACTTCAACTTCGAAACTATTTTTCAAGAATGAAAGTGAATCTAATTTTTCTATTTCTTGATACGTTTTCCATTTACCATGTACGCCATAAAAACTTATACAGTCTGTTTCAAATGGTTAAGCGGAACTAGATTTTGCAATCTAGTTACTTTCATCGCTTAAATCGTGCTTTTCGGTCGTTTTGTTTAAGCTTTGTAAATCATACTTACAATTAACATTTTTTGGTTAAGGTTAATATCATTTTAAAATGTCATTTTCTTTATATTTTGATATTTTGTGCATTCTTAATACAAATTTCCCATTTATTTATTTTTTTGTCATTAAAATTTGTAAAAAAAAAATAATTTAATTTTGACATGTCATTCGTTTCTATGGTTTCATTGTTGTAATTTTAAATTTTGACATTCCAACGTTAAAAATGAAATAACCCCAGCAAGGTCCCTTCTCGTGACAACCTTAAAGAACGAAAATCCCATTTAGTTCCGCTTAACCGTTTGGAACAGACTGTAGTATAATAAAACAATGATTCAAAACATTTTACTGTACGACCAACACAGAGCGTGTCATAATAGTTTTTTTTTATATATATAATAGTAATTTTATTTATGGGTGCTCCAACATCTAGGTTATTAGCACCCTGTTACACTCAGGAATTTCATATTTAAATTTACCACTGACATCCTGTCTTTTTAGGGTTTTGTAGGTATGACCAAAAAACCCTTATACCGTCATTTTGTCGTCTGTCTGTCTGTCTGTCTGTCTGTCTGTTCGGTAAAAATTGTAGCCAAACGGCTAAACCTAGAGAGTTGAAATTTGGCATGCTTATACAACTCTTTGACCCGCACATAGGAAAAATACTAAAACATCTAAAAAACATACCCCCCTAAAAATATAAACAAATATGTGCTCTTCGAAAACAAAAATATTTTTTTTAAATTCTGAGTAGGGTATCAAATGAAAACCCTTAGTACGTGGATTAACGATCAAATTTTTATTTTTGCAAAATAAATTATTTTGATGCGATTTTTGCCAAAATTGTGCAAAAAAATTTTTGTCCCACACCCTGTAGCCCAGATGGTTTAAACTAAAAATCTAAAAAAATTCTAAGAAATGTATATTGGTGTGAACCGAAATAGTACAACAGGAATTTTTGATCAGATTATGTTTTTGGAAAATAACGCATTTTTTGTGGTTTTTGGTTCACAAAGTACAAAAGTTATACCAATGTAAGACACTCACATGCATAGCGTGCGATGGCTACATGCGTTAGAGCGCTCTTAAACTGGCTGGAAAACGAAGGGTTTCGAGTTCGAGTAACGGAGTGAATTTTATTTTTTCCTGTTTTTTTTTGCATTTTTATTATGTTGAAATTATTTTGTCAAAATTCTAGTTATATTTTGACAAATGTTGTATTTAATTTTTATGAGCGTAAATTTAATAACCAGTCTTATTATATGATTAACAGACGATAAATTATTTTAAAAATATCGTTCATTTTGCCGTGATTACTACAAAGTAAAATTTGTCCTACACACTCAGCATACCGCCTTCACTTATTATATACTTGCGAAACCCTGAAATGTGTGAATATTCACACTTCACATCAATTTTTTATTTAAACACGATGTCTTAGTAATTTGGGGAAAAAATTATGATAACCCGAGTCTGCCCAAAGAATCGAATGGTAGTATTGAAATTTTCCGGAACAAACCGGAAGTACTGGATATCAAGGACAACTTTGATTTTTTAAATAGTAACATATGCCGAGTTGGGTGTCTTTGGAGCTTTTGAGCGCTTTAACCTCTTAATCCGTGAATAAACAAACACATTTTTATTTTTGTAAAATCATTTAAAAGATTTTCGCCAAAAAGTGTTAGTTTCCCACCTTATCTCCTAGAGAGGTTGATCTAAAAATCTGAAAAAATCTCCATTATGTACATTGTTGGAAACCGGATTAGTTCAACAAGAATTTTTTATCTGATAAGTTTTTCGAAAATATCGATTTTTTGTGTCGTTGAAAAATGTAATTATTTAAAATTTTTTTTATTGTGATATCAAAAGAAAGTTCTTAAATAATTACACAGGTCCGGGGCCCTGATAAAATAGGGTTCCTAAAATGGTCTGCCATAAAATTTAAATTAACATAATATTTTCGAAAAACGGATTACATTTGTTATTGAATAATTACGGAATAACATTCTTGAATGAAAATATATATTCACAGAAAAAATATTTTGTTTGTAGTGATATAAAATATTTTTTTCACTGTCCGTTACAAAACAGATCACAGAAATAATATTGTTCTAAAACGGGAATGTAATCAAATAAATATATAACACCCAGCAATGATGAAAAGTTAAATACGTAAGATCCACAGATGCAAAAGTTTAATCTTAACAATTTACATATAAATGAAAGAATTGTATTAATGGTTTATCAGTCAGAGAGTTGAACTGTTAATGAGAGCGGCCCAAGTGCCTAAAGATGCGCGCGGGTGGCCAAAATATGTTATGGGGATCAAAATAAGTTAGGGGGCCCAAAATATGTTAGGGGTCCCAAAATATGTTAAGGGGCCCAAACTATAAAATCTTACCCAGGACCAGAAAAAAGATAATTACAGCACTGTTTATCACTATTAAGAATGTGCTATTTTATTTGTAAATATTTCACTACTATAAATGTTTTTGTTAATTTGAAAAAAGATATACACTACCTTAGTCATAAATACAAAAAAAACCATAACAGTATTAGCGATAATTTCGCCATGCATTAAAAAAATAATTAATTTAGTCAAAAACATCAAAACTGCAATATTTTTCAGAAACGAATTCTGATTCAAAAATTCCTCTTGACCGTATCCGGTTAAGAACTATGTACATTACTTAGAATTTGTTTCAGTTTTTTTAGTTTAACCCCTTTCGATTAAAGGGGAAAACTTTCTACGAGGAAATATGGCTACAGCTATAGTCCCGATAAAATCCTTAGAACCTTCCATTAAATTTAAATAATTTACTAAAAGTCCTAACATTTTTTTCTACATTTGCTTTGTCTTCAAGTCTTCAGTAGATTAATAAGAAATATATTATATAAGGCTTCATTTATTTATATTTATCAGTATTTATAAATGGCATAATTTTTCTCAATTTCATAAACGTATTTCTCACTATTAACAATGTGTTATTTGTTTTTCATTATTTTCAAGTATTTCATTACTAAAAATGATTTAATCCTCTTTGATACCTTAAAAATAAAAGGTTGAATCACAACGTATAATAGTATAATAGTGTGGTGTTAAAAACTCGGTCCTCAGCTGTTAATTTTTTTTTATATATATTTTTAAATTCAAAAAAAGGCACACTATCTTAGCCATAAATACAAACAATCCATACATTATTATCTATAATTTAGCCACGAATTAAAAAAATAATTAATTTTGTCAAAAACGCAAATACTGCAATAATTTTCAAAAACGCAAGCTGGTCAAAAAATCCTCTCGTACGTTCCCGGTTCACATCATTGTAAATTACTTATAATATTTACAGATTTTTAGTTTAACCCCGTTGGGTAAAAGGGGGCGGGAAAAGATCTTTTTTAGCACATTTTTGGCTAAATTCGTGTTAAAAAAAAACGAATTTTTAAAAACTACTTTTCGTTCCCTAATTTACTTCTAAAAGGCTTTCTTTTGACACCACACAATAAATTTAAAAAAAATAATTGAAAAAACTTATTAAAAATTCCCGTAAAACTATTCGGGTTCCCATCAATGTTCATTATGGAGATTTTTTTCAGAATTTTAGTTCAACCCCTCTGAGAGATAAAGTGGGGGACAAAAATTTCTTGGCATATTTTTGGCAAATATCCCATAAAAAAAAAAGATTTTTCAAAAATAAAACTTTGCTTATTGATCCACAAATTAAAAGGTTTCATTTGTTATGCCATTCATAATTTTTAAAAAAATATTTTTTTTATTTTTTATTAAATACATAATTGTTTATATTTATCTCGGGATGTATTGAACTCTTAGTATTTTTCCTATATGTGGGACAAAGAGTTGAATAAGCATGTCAAATTTGAACTTTCTATTTTAAGCCGTTTGGCTACAATTCCTATCCTACAGACAAACACATGAGTGACGTTATAAGGGTTTTTTGGAGGTCATATCTACCCTAAAAAAGGAAAACGGATCGAAATGATGACAAACATAAAAGAATAGCACTGCGTGTTACTATATTAAAGAAAAATAAAAATTATTTAAAATAATTTAATTTTTATTATAGTTGAAGGTAATGGGATTCGGACCAGTCAGAAAATAAAAACAAATTTATTAACTTCGCTAACGTTTCGATTTTATTTAAATCTTCATCAGAGCTTAGTTAATAGTCACGATATAAAATAAAAGTTTTAAAATTAATAACGAACACATCATATTGTCCGGTTATTGAACTCAGAGATAAGTAATTACTTATCTGATAATTTTCTAAAAATTGTAATTTGAAATTTTTGACACAAAGATTAAAATGAATAAATAAATAGACAAGTAATTAGTGATACTATTTTTATTAATAAGGACCTATATTTCCTGCATTCCAAATTAATAACCATAATTAAATGGTTTATTGACAAGTGAAGACACATTTCCCCTGAAGTGAGATAGTTCTTTTTTAATTTTACTTATATATTAGATTTTATTTACTCTTTGTCTTGCAACATACACAGATATTTTCACCTTTTTACCTTAATCCATTCAAATTTTAAATAGTAACCGTTTCGACTAGAATATTTTTGTACATTAGGTAATATAAAGCTTACTTTAGTCTAAAATAACAAAGATTGTGTAGGTGTCGTGAGTATATATAATATGTGATAGCCATATTACTTTTACAGACCCGGTATGTATCTTGACAGACCCAAACAGTGTTGCCAAGTTTCGGGTCTGTGAAGGTATATAGTGTATAGCGGGTCTGTATAAGTCGTATGGATTACAAATATTTTATACAAGCCCGACACGCGCACCATCTTCACAGAAATTTCGTGAACTAAATTTGTATAAAAAAACACGTTCTACCGCTTTCCCAGACCCACCTGAAACTCATTGCTAAAGTTTGTTTGAGGCCTAATTCGTACTTCTAGCATAGAAAACGTTGTCAGACCCGATGCCGGGTCTGAGCTTGTCACTTTTGGTCTGGTAACGCCTGCAGAGTATAGCGAGTTGGGTCTGTATAAGCGGTGAAACAAATATATATATATATATATATATATATATATATATATATATATATATATATATATATATATATATATATATATATTTGTCAGAATCCCATTTATGTTTAACAGATAGCTACTTGATTGTTGAAGTAAGTTAAAAATAAGCGATGGGAAAAATCTCTGATAGATAAAAAATAACTCAAACGTCAAAATGTTTACTTACCGACATAGTAACCTAGATTTTGCAGCTCCAAAACCAATTGTTGTTTCTGGTCCCCTGACATTCTTGCGAAGACAGTACCTTTAGTAACGATATAAGGAATAGATTGTGGAAAATATTCTTGGAGTAATTTCCAGTTTTTTCCAGTAATGGCAATATGGATATCCTTTTTTCGTATGGTGTTTTCTGCATCAATGGAATTGGAAAAACTTTGAACCTGAAAATTCGTATTAACAAAATTATAGTACGTTCACATGAGAAGCAATAAAAATACTTTATCATACCTTTCCATGATTGACATTATTTACAAATTCAATTTTAGGCATAGACTCCAATGTTACTAAAACTTCAAAAATCCTATCTCCTCTTGGAATAATTCCGCATTCTTTGGCAACACTCAGACCTGTTTGTAAATTATCCCCCGTAACCATCACTGTTTTAATGTCTGCGGTTTTCAGTATTTTAATAACTTCTGTAGTTTCAGGTTTTAGTTGGTTCTCTAATATTATAAGACCTGTGAAGGTCAAATCTTTTTCTATATCTTCGCGAGGTGTTTTAACTAATTTTATGTAGTTAATGTGAGATAGAACTCGGTGCCCTAAAGCAATTACTCGATATCCTTGTTCTGTGTAGGTTTTAAGGACTTCGTGGATGTTTTCAGGAACTACAAAAATAGAATTTAATAAGAGAGACAGAGGGGGTAGAGATGGCAACAATTAATCGAATGATTGAAATAATCGATTATTTTGTTTCAGTTAATCGATCATCATCATCATCATTTCGTGTTAATTAATCGATTAATTTATTATTAATCAATAACTTTATTTTATTTTCAAGAAATTACTTAGCTGTATTGTTGAAACACTGGTCGGTAGAAAAGAAGAGTTTGCTTTCTTTGCTCTTAAACGGGCAAAGAGTTTGCTAAGTCCCTAGATTTACTAGGCCTTCAGAACACTCGTTCTCACCCATCTGGAGAACTAAACTCAACCGCTACTCATTTCTGCATAATATACTATTATAGTTTGCGTCCAGTCAGTTCAAATGCTCACGAGCGAAACGCAATCTTCCAACTCGATAATTTGCGAGAAAAGCAAATATCTGCTCATCGAAAATATATATATATATATATATATTCGATGAGCAGATATTTGCTTTTCTCGCAAATTATCTTATATATATGTATATATATTATATATTAAATTCTGAGTAGGGTATCAAATGAAAGTAAAATATTTAATAACTTATGTAATATAGTAAACCAGCATGCTTTTATAGTGTAATGGTTAGCATGCTCGCGTTCTAATTTGCAAACTAAGGTTCGATCGGATCTCGAGACAACTTTATTTTTTGTTTTTTTTGCATTTTTATTTTGTTTAAATTATTTTTTCAAAATTCTAGTTATATTTGGGCAAATGTTGCATTTAATTTTTAAGAGCGTAAATTTAATAACCAGTGGAAATTGTTGAAATTGAATACACGAAATCAGAGGGGCGGAGTTATGACTTAAAACAACCAATGGAAGCCATAGGTGCAATTTTCAAAATCTTAATGAACCTTGCTATATAAAAAAAAAATACTGTACATATTAGAAAACTAAGTAATGGTATTAGGTATTCGAATTAAAATTAACAAAAAAAAAATATTTTAACATAAAATTTGTTTTGGCATCCCGAATAATTATCATTCACTTACTAAATACCTACGAAAGCCTGAAATGTGTGAAAATTCACACTTCACATCATTTTTTCACTGATGACGCCTTATAGCGTAATAGAGTATTTAGCTATATCCAAAACACCAGCGATATTTAAATACTGCGACCATCTTCATATAATGGCGCAGCACGTACAACGTATTCCAGCCACATTTTAATTTTATTGGTAAAAAAACTGTAGAAGTTTAGAAATCTCTAGGATGGGTAACTAATAGCAAAATTTTATTTTAACAATGAGATATGCGATATTATATAGTCTTTGTTCAAGCGGGCAAAATTTTTGGTTGCAGCTTGTTTAATTAACAACAAAAAATATTTGTTTATGCAGATATTGTATTACCTTCCATTACTTATAGTTTCCTAATAAAACAGTTAAATAATTTTTTATCAGCCTTTAAAATACAACATTAAGACAGTCCCATTTTTTTTTTGTTGGCCAGTGTATGTTTTTTTTTAAATTTTATATTCGTTTAATCGATTATTTTCTGTCAATTTAATCGAAAATAGATTATAACATTTCGATTAATCAAATGATCAATTAATCGATTAATTTTTATTGCCATCTCTAAGAGGAGGTAAATATATAAATTTTTTACCTGATTCATAACGAGATAGAGAAATAATCATTTCAGGAGATCCTTTGCAAAATACTTCAAATTTTCCAGATTTTAGAGATTTTGTTACAACACTCATTCTTTGTAAAGTTGATGAAAATTGATATTGTTGGACTACTCCTAACTCAAATGAACCCTAAAATTTAAAACTTTTTTTTTTTTTTCTTAAGAAAATTATTATTTTTTAAATACCTCAGTTGTTTCATCATATAAAAAACTATCTCTTTTGACGATTGTAGGCACTAGTAGATCATATTTCGCAGTGTCAATTACGTTTGGTTCGTCTAGAATCCATCCTGTAGCCTGAAACATCTATAAATAAAGGAAATAATTAAAAATTTGGTTACGCAACCACCATCACTGTTGTGTAGAGCGGGTGGTATATACACCAGGCGCATTCCATTTTTAGGATTTTGTAGGTATGACCAAAAAACCCTTATACCGTCATTTTGTCGTCTGTCTCTCTGTCTGTCTGTCTGTCTGTCTGTCTGTCTGTCTGTTCGGTTAAAATTGTAGCCAAACGGCTAAACCTAGAGAGCTGAAATTTGGCATGCTTATACAACTCTTTGACCCGCACATAGGAAAAATACTAAAACATCTAAAAAACATACCCCCCTAAAAATATAAACAAATATGTGCTCATCGAAAACAAAAATATTTTTTTTTAATTCTGAGTAGGGTATCAAATGAAAGCCCTTAGTACGTGGATTAACGATCAAATTTTTATTTTTGCAAAATAAATTATTTTGATGCGATTTTTGCCAAAATTGAGCAAAAAAATTTTTGTCCCACACCCTGTAGCCCAGATGGTTTAAACTAAAAATCTGAAAAAATTCTAAGTAATGTACATTGGTGTGAACCGGAATAGTACAACAGGAATTTTTGATCAGATTATGTTTTCGGAAATTAACGCATTTTTTGTGTTTTTAACTAAAATATGTTAACTATTTAATACGTTGTGTAACATACCACATCAGTAGCTCTCGTGGCGTGGTTGGATTTGTCGTACGCTTAATAATATAAGAAACTTGCAAACTAGGGTTCGAATCCTGTTGATATTATTTTTTGTTTTTTTTTTGCATTTTTATTTTGTTTAAATTATTTTGTTAAAATTCTAGTTATATTTGGTAATAAATTTAATTACCAGTGGAAAGCCAGTGGAAAGTGTTGAAATTATAATTTAATTCTATGTTTGACGAAATCAAAGGGCGGGACTTATGATGTAAGCAACCAATGGAAACCATAGGTGCAATTTTCAAAATCTTAATGAACTTTGCTATATAAAAAAAATACTGCATATATTTAGAAACTTAAATAATGGTATTAGGCATTCGAATTAAAATTCATAAAAAAATATTTTGACATAAAATTTGTTTTGGCATCCCAAATAATCATCGTTCAGTTACTAAATACCTGCAAAACCCAGAAATGTGTGAAAATTCACACTTCACTTAAATTTTTTAATCTATGTTAATAAATTTGGAGGCTATATATATTTTTTCGGCCTCATATTTGGTTCTACACGTTTCAGATGATTATAATATGTCCTCAAAAACATTTTTTGTCTGTCTGTCTGTCTGTCTACGAGATTCACACAAAAAACGGCTGGCCATATTTTTACGAAATTTGATATGATGATAGAGTAAAACCAGAGTTAAAACTGTTTATTAAGAAAAATATATAGAACAAAAATTGATTATAGTAAAAATCAATTTTTGAAAGTCAATGAAAAGTCAATGAAAAGTCAATGAAAAGTCAATGCATTTTTTCAATTAGATGAATATTTGAGGTTTAGTTACAGGGGATACCCTGAAACTAAAATCTACATATATCTTCATTATTATTAACTTAACAGTAAAATCATGTATGACAAAAATAGTTTATAATAAGAAAATAAATATTTTATTTCTATGCATTTTTTCATTTAGATAAATATTTGGGACCTTACGGGGGGGCACCCCAAAGTTACACATTTGAAATGTCTCCCTTATTTTTGACTTAGCAAAAATGCATATAATGAAAATTCTTTATAATAAACAAGTTTTTTTTTTTTTTTTTTGTTACTTTTCGATGAAATGAATATTTGTCAGGGCTTGTTAGTGTGTGTGTGTTATTTTTAATACTTACTTTTATATCTAGGGGATCTCCACATAGTTGTTTTCCTATTATGGTTAGAGAGTGACAAGCTGCCATACCTAAGAAAAGTGCTGATTCTTGTGGAAGTGATTTGACGTTTTTAATAGCATTTCCAAGTTTTTTGTTTGTCACTGGAACAACTCCCCACATATCTAAACCATCCTCTGTCAAAGTTCCCGTCTAGAACAAAATTAACATAAATTTTATTGAATATAAAAATAGTTTATCGTGTTAATGAATAATTATTCGATATTCCTTCGGAAAATATGTGTTAGTTAGCCCACACTAGTATTTCCTGTACAAAAAAATGAGAAGGAAAGAATATAAATTAATACGCAATGAATAGAAATATTGGCTGTTATTAAAAAGCAACGAATTTTGATTGGCTAAATTTTAACAATCGATTAATGGTTCTGGTAAAATCCGTTAAACTGAGGTCCGTTTAATTGATGGTTTGCTGTGTACTTTATTCAAATCTTAAGCGTTTGTATCGGGAATGATTGCATATGAATGCAACTCGAATAATTGGGTGTTTTTTGTAGGTTTCTTACCTTATCAAAACAAACACAGTTAATAGAACCAGTAACATTTATGACTCGAGAGTTCATGCAGAATATTCTGTTGTATTTGAGACGCCTGATGGCATAGAGTTTTCCCACTGTCATCGCTGCTGGTAGAGCTGGTGGTACACAAATTGTTATAATATCGAGGGCTTTTATTATAATATCTCCAGCGCTAATTCCTCTAGAACCCTGTAAAATAAAAATATATTAAATGGATTACAATGTATTCTTATTTCCATTATACATTCGCTTGTTTCTTTTTATGCATTCGTTTGTACACTTTTTCACAACTTTCTAGTCATCGGCGGTTACTATGAAGGGAGCTTGATACAGGAAAATGATAACAAATTATTTGTGGTATGATTTGAAAGGTATAGATGTCCAGAATATGTGGTTTCAACAGGCCGGATTTTATTATGTGAACCTCGAAACCTTTATTCAAAAACTGCAATGCTGACTTTGCCAAGAAGGAAAAATTTAAATATTACCTTTGATATAATGGTGTATAAGAATCCTAGAGAAGCGATAAAGGCCAATATTCCAATAAATCTGTAAGAGTCCCTGTCAAATTTAAAATCTGCTGGTGGTGGATATAAAATACTTCTTACAAGTTGTCCTTTTGTAGTTAAGTAACCTGTTCTAATAACTACAGCTTTTACACACTGACTACCTATGAAAATAAATAAATAAATAAATAAATAAATAAATAAATAAATAAATAAATAAATAAATAAATAAATAAATAAATAAATAAATAAATACATGAATACATAAATACATAAATAAATAAATAAATAAATAAATAAATAAATAAATAAATTAATAAATAAATAAAACAAAAATAAAAAGATAAATAAATAAATAAATAAAAATAAGCTCTTGATTTTTTTGAAAAATCTATAATTAACTTACCATAAAATCTTGTTTGAATGACTTTTGTTCCACAATACAAAGTATGACTGGCGTCTTCTTTTAAATTGTAAAGATGTCGAGTTCTTGACAATGGTGTTTTAGTAACAGGTACCGACTCACCTAAAATATAATTTAAAATACAAAATTTAAACACAATCAGACCAATTCTGTAACTCAGTTACTATGATCATAGTAACTAAATATGTCACTATGAGAAAGGTCAGTTACTATCACGAATGGAAAGTCATTATACTTTTATAATATTTTATCTTGTAGTAACGTTACTACACAGTAATTTTTTACAGAATTGATCTGATTGTGTGTTTTAAGATGCCTGTGCATATGATATTGGTCAGGGCTGGACTAAAGACATATTTAGTAATGGGAAATCTAGAAAGAATTGACTGATTAAAAATGATTTTTTTTTTCATAATTTAATTTATTTATTGAATTAATATACGAAATATTGCAAAGAAAAGGGCCGATTGGAAATTCCCGGTATCCCGCCGGGCTAGTTCAGCCCTGATGCTGGTATAATGGAATACTTCAAATGTGTTATAAATTTTATACTTTTTATTTACGACTGTCGCAAAAATATTAAGATTTGCCATCTTTAAAACTGCAGTATAGTTTAGATTTTGATTTGATTAGATTAGATTAGATTAGATTATATTTATTAGCAGTATTAGATTTATTAGATTTATTAGTTTATAATATAGTACAGTCATGGGCACCAGCAGAATTTTTTCAAAGGGGGGAGGGTGAAATATGAAGGCATACTTTTGAAAATATTTAGTTATTTATTAAATCTTATTCTTCAGCCCATAAACGTCCCACAGTAGTCTCAACGAGCCGTAGTTTTCACTACCGTACTGCTACTTTATATTGGGCAAGGGCCTTTTACTCCGAAGAGTGAAGTTTCAGGTCAACAACTCCCATGGTGGCCTAATCCGGGTTGGGAGCGGTGAAAAATATATGTTGCTGATATAGTTGCTATATGATGCTTCTTTTATTTTTTTCTTTTTAATTACTTAAATGAGGATGAGGTATTAAGGACAAATACAAATATACATGCCCTGACCAGGATTCGAACCCGGGACCTTTAGCACGGGTAGCAGGGCCGCTACCTTTGTGCTACCGAGGTCGGCAATTTATTAAATAAACTTTCATAAATACAGAACATTGTTTAAATATAAATTGAAAGCGTCTGCGATCATTGGCAAATTGGCAGCAATGATTTTTTATATAAAATCTTCTCTATTATGAGTTACTCAAACCGGATAAATGATCATCCGTCATAATTGACCTCGTAGCTGACGTAATAATAATTGAAATGATAGTGTTTATAGATCCCAGCCAGACCAGATTTGACTGCACACTTTGTTTAGTTTGTGGCGTTTCTATCGGTAGCTTCCGCGTGGAAAATGGACATGTCACGTTAACATATCTTATTGACATCTGACACTACCGATAGAGACGCTACTGCATTTTACATCATGGCTGACTTTGGTAGGATATTTTTGACAGGTTCAATGGTATCTTCATGTGATATTTATTGAAACACACGGGAACACACTCTAAAATGGTCTTTAACTGTCTTTCCACTTCTAAGAACCCATGCTTGTCTTCTATCCATAACTACACGTGCACCACCACGTAAATTCAGAAACACGTTTTTTTTTTGCCACGTTTCGGAACACGATGAAAACTTAGGTCTCTATCACGACCTACTTTTGCATTGCAAAGATAAACACAACAATTCACGTTGCATTTAATTTTTTCTTGCAATTTTAAAGACATTTTTTTAAAAACTTGCTATGAAAACAACAGTAAACAAACTCGACAATCCTACAACCGTCAGTTTCTCAAAATCTCACTAGAGGCGCTTCAGTTATTGTCAGTTGACAATACATATATTATATTACAGAAAAGAACAATTTCTATCTACGCGCAGTGTTCTATTTCTCATCAGACCCGTAATTATCGTTTTCTAGAAGTTGGGGCGGAATTATTGTCTTGCCAGTCCTGGAATAATTGTATTACTGGGGCTTGAGCCCACTCTTGGCGCCCCTGCTTACGTTTTCTGAGGCTCAATGTGCTCAAGTGTTGATAGACCCCATAAGGCAAACTTCAAATGAGTAAATGCACAAAATATCCTACATGCACATGAATTAAAATTTATTTAACATTTGATAGTAAATATAACATAAACATAATAAATATAGTTATGATACAAAATATAAAAATAAATAAGTTTGAGAGCAAAATGGCATAGCGGTATCAACACTTTCTGTTCGAGGACCGGCAAGACATAAAAATTTTAGCGGACCAGGAAAATGGAAGGTATTATTAGCAAAATATTTCGCATATTACATCAAAATTGAAAATATTTTTCAAAAATTGTAATACACTCGCTGTTAAAAAAAAAAATAGGGCAGGCTACAAAAAGCAAAATTTGTAATTTAAAGGCTGATAAAAAATAATTTAACCGTTTTATTAGGAAACTATAACCACCGGAAGGTAAATCAATGCGTATATAACATGTCTTCATAAACAAATATTTTTTGTTGATAACAGGCTCTAACAATAAATAATGCCCGCTTGAACGAAGGCTATATGATATCGCATATTAAGTAAAAAAATTTCAACACAAATAATCCATTTTTAAAATAAAATTCTTGGCATTAATTACATTTTTTATGGATTTGAAACTGTTTCAAGTATTTTTTTTTCTTGTGCAATAAAATTAAAATGCGATTCAAAATTACATGACGATGGCCGCAATATTTAAATACCTCTGGCGTTTTGGATGTAGCTAAAAACACTATCATTTACGCTGTAAAGCGTCATCAGGGAACTAGTCCCTATAGAAAAAAAAATGTTTCAAGTCATCCACGGGCAACAAGCGATCCCACACCTTAACTGTTTTACGCGATTGTGACTTGCCCTCAATTTTACTCATACGTCGACTCGCAGAAGATCGAAATTAGGCAATTTCCCCAGTGACTGTTTACAGAAGGTTAAGCTAATAAGGGCTTGTAACCATAAAACCTGTAACTTGCTTGGCTTTGCTCGCAAATCATAGTTGAAAGACTAAGGTTCGCTTGAGGGCATTTGGAGTGACTGGACGCAGACTAGAGCAGCATATTGTAAACAAATTAGTCGCGGTTTAAATTAAAATCTCTAGACGGACGCGTTCTGAAGGCATTTGGAGATGTTTTGTTTGTGTATTTTTTAAAATCTAAATTAAATGGATATAAGACGAAGAAAATGGTTAGCCAGCTCCATAACCACTACCAAGCTGAGAAGCATGTTCGCCGAATAGACCAAATTTGTACAGAGTATCCGTAAAATAACATGTATTAACCAGGGATGGGGAGTCGACAGAAAAATCGACTCCGACTCCGACTCCCGATTCCTTTTACTCATAAATCGTAAAATCTATTCCAAATGTTTAAGAGTATTTTGTATTTTCTCAAGTTATCACTTAAGCTCACTTTTTAACGATCGTGGGCTTTTGTTAAAAAAATGACAAAAAGCCTCGAAAACAAGACAAATAATAACAAATATAAAAATGTTAATTTGACATTTTTTACTGAAAAACCGTGGTAAGCAATTTGTTAATTTTCTAAGGACCGGCAAAAATATTTGACGGACCGGCAGTTGGAAACCACAAGTCTAAACGCGGTGATGAGATATCTAGTGTTAGTGGTATAAATGTTAGTGGTTAGTGGTGGTGAATAAGGTGTTGATGTTAGCGGTTAGGTTTTTAAATATATGTATATATATTCTTACCAGTAAGCATGCTTTCGTTAACAATACAATTTCCTTCGAGTAGTACTGCATCACAATGCATTAAACAACCTTGAGCAGGTAGTATAAGAATATCTCCGGGTACAAGATCGGTACTGGGTATGTCCTGGTACAAAGTATTTCCTCTCCACACTTGTATCATTTCCATTTGCTGAACGGTACCTCTTAGATTTTTTTGATTCTAAAAAATTTGATTACATGCAGAAAAAAAAAGTTTGCGTGTATTGCAACTACTTAGATAAAGGTCCTAATTCATTAATTATGAGAGTAACTGCCGACCGTGACGGTTAAGAGGCTAATCTAGCTAGGGTTCGTGCAACATACGTTTGTTTCGGCCATAGAATTTAGATCAAATATAGTCGGATCAGTTTGATTTTTTTAGCAATCCTGCATTATAGCTCCCAGAGTTTCCACTGTTGCACTGTTTCTACATTTCAATTAATTTTAACATACAATTTATTTATAGGTGGTTTACAACCAAATCAGGAAAGTTTTTAACAATAACCTAAGATAGTGCTTTTAAGGTGAGTAACTGTTTAGGATTTACAATAACCCATGAGAACTATTCTCAGGGCGCTATTGTGAAGAATTGTCTTTTTTTTTTAATTCGAAGATTAAGATTGACCCCTGTATGTCCGTATGTTGAAAATTTGTTTGATTTTTAATTTTCAGTTTTACAATAACCTAAACTTTATCTAACTTCTTATCACTGTCATTCAGTAAATAAATAAAAATTGTAAATTTCAACTCAAGCACACTAGTTTGTACTTTATCTTTAAAATAACCCCTTGCTTGTAAAAATTATTAATATTTGGTACCAAATATGCCCCCACCACCGAAACAGTATTTATATGAAAAACATCTACACACACCGGCAAATTTAAAGCAACAGATTGAAAATTATGATTTTTTTTTAAATTTTATTATTTTGTAGCCTGTATTTAGATAGCTTTGAATGCTCTACTAAACCGTAGGGAAAGATTGTTCGACGCCAAAGAGAACAAAATGCACCATTTAATTTTGCTACTACTGTATCTTTTGGTGGAGGTTCAATTATGGTATGGGGTGGAATATGTTTGGGAGCTCGCACAGAGTTAGTGGTGATTGATTGAGCGTTAACTGCAGATAGGTACATCAGAGGTATTCTTCAAGACCATATTGTATCTTTTGCCCTATATATCGCAGAAAATTTCACCCTAATGCAGGATAATGCGCGCCCACATGTCGCCCACTGTGTAACAGACTTTTTAAACCCGATTGAACATTATTCCAAAAAACATCGTACTAAAAGATTACCTGAGAGATATCAACAATATAATAATAAAGTGTTTTTTATGTTCATAAATTACAGTCAATTGCGGAATATTCTGAGGCACTGTATTATATGTTGCTAATAAAAAATTATAATTCAAACTAATTATTCATTGTTTTTCTAAGAATTTCGTATTTATTTACTAAATATCAAAATTGATATAAAAACTAATTAAAATTCTTTTAATACAGAAATTATTTAAAAACTTTCACTGTAGACGAATCGAAAATATTTTGTTATACTTATAACAAGAAAAATTTGTTTTGTAAAAACAAATTTTCTGAGAATTCAAAAATAATTTCAAAATTAACACATGATGAACCACATCACAGGACACTGATAATTAGAAGCACCGAAAAAAGTAGAAAATAACTGATACAAGTAAGAGAAGATCCTTTTTCTCAGTTGAGATAATTTAGCGATAAAAATAAAAATAGGGGCGCCACACAAAAGTAATTAATTTATCTTAGTCCGGCCCTGGGCATACATGCCGACGAAACTAAATTTTGTGATTCGAGTTATTCGCGGATTTTGCACATTCACGGGTGTTAGATACTCGGGGTCCCCGTTCAGGAATCGATGTATTACGGTTAGCTATCGACTGGAAAAACATCACGGCTGGCGTAATTATTTGTAATTAGCTTATAAAAAAACTTACCTTTCTAGTTTGTATTATGGAAGACGTAATACCAAACACCGACATAATTATTATAGCAATCGTGTAATAATAATAATACTCCGCCAACCAAACAGCCAGGGTGAAAACTTGGAATATATAGAAAGGATTTAAAGCTTCTAAGATTAAAAGAGTCAGTATACTTTGGACTGGAACTTCAATTTCATTATTGCCATAGATTACTCTCCTAAAAAAGACAATTTAGTTTTTATTACAACGTTATTCTGGTTATGGTGATCTTTCCTTTATCTTAATTTATACAGCAAAAAAAAAATAAAAACAGAAGTGCAGAATAATTGGTGTCACCAATGCTACTGACTGAATTGCTTCAATTTGTTTCAGCAAATTATCTTAACAGTAGGTTTAACACTACATCAAAAGAATTTTAAACGAAACTAACAATCTGAAATAAATTTTTGAATATCTAACTGAATTTTTTTATATCTAAAGCTGCGTTCAGAGCTCTTAAATTAGTAGTCTGTAGGCTGTAGCTTGTGCACTGTAGATTGTCACTAACAAATTTGTCATATGGTAAGGCGGGCAACCTAATCTGATAAAAAATTCCTGTTGTACTATTCCGCTTCACACCATTGTTCATTACTCAGAATTTTTTCAAATATTTAGTTTAAACCATCTAGGTTACAGAGTGCGGGACAAATTTTTGTTTGCACAATTTTAACAAAAATCACTCAAAATAATTTATTTTGCAAAAATAAAATTTTGATCGTTAATCCACGTACCAAGGGCTTTCATTTGATACCCTACTCAGAATTTAAAAAAAATATTTTTTTTTCGATGAGCACATATTTGTTTATATTTTTTGGGGGTTATGTTTTTTATATGTTTTAGTATTTTTCCTATGTGCGGGTCAGTGAGTTGTATAAGCAGACCAAATTTCAACTTTCTAGGTTTAGCCGTTTTGCTACAATTCTATTTTGCTACAGACGACAAAATGACGGTATAAGCGTTTTTTGGTCATACCTACAAAACCCTAATAAGAGTAGTATCTTATGGAATGTCACTTGGTACCAGAGTTCATTACCCAACATAAATCATTTTTACCCGCAGCACCTGTTTATGAACCGCGTAAGATTCAATGGCAGCAAAAATAGACCACTTAGTACAATAAATATAAGTATTTTTCACAAATAGCTACATTTACGCGTCGTGCGCAAATATATGTAAATTGGCTTACAAGATGGCGTACATAATACAATTTAATTATTTACAATTAAGGCTGCGTATAACCCCCAGTTGTTACTAAATTCTTATACAAAACTAAAAACCTAAAATAAAATTAGTATCAATCTATACATCAAATTTTGCACCGAATTTTTATCTATCTAATAAGATATTTTTAATTGTAGAAACATTTACTGTAAAAATATTATCGCTCAATAACTTAAAAATAGACATCAGTGATATTGTTCTGTAATTTTTTTAATCTATTTGTGGGTTTCGAATAACTTTTATATTTATATAGTTTTGTGTAGAAATGTTCAAATAATACGTCAAAAAAATTTTCGACTTGATTCCTTATAGTTTAGAACCTTCGTCGAAAAATATTATACTTGATGATAATGGAATGCCACTTGGTACACGTATTCTTTACGAAGATTAAATCATTTTTCTTGTAACACCTATTTTGAATACCGCGGCAGATTCAAGGTGGCGGCAAAAATAGACTACCAAGTATAATAACTATAAGTAGTTTTCACAATAGAGCAAAATAGCTATAAACATATTTGTAGAATGAAGCTTTAGCTACAATTTGCGGCATCGTACGCAAATATGCGTCAATTGGTTTACAAGATGGCGTCTATAATGCAATTTGGTTATTTTCAATTACATTACAGTTTTTTCTATTAAAAATATCCTATTAGATAGATAAAAATTTGCTGCAAATTTTGATATATAGATTGTTATTAATTTTATTTCCGATTATTAGTTTCGTATAAGAAACTATTGAGAACTATAGGGTTGAACGCCGCCTTAAGTAATTTTACAATTCAAATGCTCTATTAGATAGATAAAAATTCGTCGCTATTATGCATTTGATTTTATTTGTTAGTAATTTTATTTCAAATTCTTAGTTTTGTATACGAAACTTTTGAAAACGTTGGTGCTTAATCTCTACTTAAAACATGTAAATATTCAATATTTGATCAACGCTGTTGATAATAAATAATAATATAAATACTTTTTTTTCATATATACCTCATTCTTTGACATTCAGAGGTCATTCCTGTAAAATTGTGGAATTCATCATTTCGAACACCTTTGTCTAATCCAATTAATTTCATATACTTTTCGGTTCTTTCATCCCAAATGTAACATAGTTTTTTTACCCAAAAAGCCTTAATTTTCGACATTTCTGAAAAAAAATATGAAATACAAACTCAAAAAAAAACAAAAATACCTTAAACATTATTCAAAATAAAATAGGAACACACCTGGTAATGTTCCACAAAAATACGTTATTAAAACTTAATATATACTATATTTTGACTTGTTAGGCCATCATCAGAAGAAAGAAAGTGATACATAAGATACTGACAATTTAAACCATATATGCACCATCTTTCACGGATATACAAGCAAAACTGTCGCTCTTGCATACAGAAGTGAAGAAAATTGGCTTGTGTATTAATTACAACAAAACAGAATCGTTGAGATTAAATACACCCATCCAGAATTCATTTATTGTTGGCGCTTCTTTTATAAAAGAAATGGATAAATCCATCTAACTCGGTAGTGTATTAAAAGAGGAGCTTTATCTGACCTTGATAACCGTATCCGCAAAGCCGGGCATTCTGTCACACTCAGGGCAGCCTGAAAGTCAGAGCTATATTCTATCTCTACAAAGCTGCGTATCTTCCGTGCTAAAGTTCTTTCCGTACTTCTGTATGAATGTGAAATATGGCAGGTGATAAATGAGATAACCTCCCAGATACATATTTTCACGAAAAAGTGTCTGTACAAAATCTTCAATGTCTTTTGCCCAAATACAATCCTAAATACAAATCTACGGAGTCTAGCGAGCCAAAAACAAATAGGGGATAGGCATGATTTTTTAAATTTTTTTTTATTATATTCCTCTTGTTGCATATAAACATAAAAAACAGTTTTTAATTTTTTTTTTTTTTAATTTGAAGGCTTAAAAAAATCATAAATGTATGTAGCGCGAAAACGACGTGTGACGTCATACCCTTCTAACTGACACATGACACTACTAGTCTACCCAGCGTACATAGGGTTACATGACGAAATTTCACTGGACAAAATTACACGGGACAAAATTACACAGAAGAAATTACACATAGACAGAATTACACAGGGAAGAAATTACACAAGGACGAAATTACACATACGAAAATTACACTAAGACAAAATTACACATTTATTTTACTTTAATTTACACATACGAAAATTTTCTTCTGTGTAATTTTGTCCCGTGTAATTTTGTCCAGTGTAATTCTGTCCTGACACCCGTACATAGTCTGTTGTGAACTTATTTGTTTGTATAACTTTTATAGGTTATGTAAAGTTAGAGTGATTTTAATTAAAATAAAGTTTAATTCTATAAAAACAATTTATACATGTTTACCGAATAAAATTTTATATTAAAATATATAAAATATGGAAGATCCAGGCCCCAGTACTTCGAAACATAGTCGAAAATATTATTTAGTACCAATGTGCACAAATAGTTCAATTAGAAATCCAAAAAAATTATTTATATCATTACCTGATGACGAAAAACAACAGAAAAGCTATGAAGCGAAATAAAACCGATATTTCAGAAAAAAGTAAACTTTATGTTTGTGAAGACCATTTTAATGTGAGTACATATATTTTATAAATTATTTTAATAATAAATGCGTGAAAAATTGTTTAAAAACAAATACAAAACTCTCAAACAATACAATATAAACACGTAAACATTATGTTTTGTCTGTATCTGTGACGTCAAACATTACAGTCTCAGTCGTATCTACTCGGCAACCTTCGCGGCGTGGTCGGCTTATTTCAAATTTACAATATTTTAATTAAAAAATTTGGCTATAATATTAATTAAAATGTGATTTTTGTTGTGTTAGGTGACATAACTAACATTAAAATATCAAAAAAATGTAGTTTTAAGGAAATATAAATTTTATGCGTATCCCCTATTGCGAAAGAAGTAATGACCCGGAAATGGAAGTAGATACACACTGAGGAAGCCTGACAATACGATCTCCAAACAGTCACTTGAATGGACTCCACAGGGAACGCGCAGAAGAGGTAGACTTGCAATTACGTGGCGCAGGTTCATTTCTCAAAAAATTGGACGTATAGCAAAATCTTAGCCGTAATTAAGGCTCTTGCAAAGAATGGAACCAGAGGTGGTGCTTCGTAGAGACCCTTTGCTCCACCCAGAAGGAAATTAGATATACGAGTGTGATCGCAAAGTTTCTAGAACCAACTAAAAGTCGGAGTTGCGCGCGCACGTCGTTCATATGTTTTGAAAGCCTGATCTTTCATATAACTGCAGTCAAATTTCCATACTAATCGTGTATACATTATAGCCTTGCAAGTCAACTAAAGCCTCCTACCAAAACAAAAGACGAGGTAAGTTCATCAGAGATGTCATCCTTTTCTATGACAATGCTAGACTGCACACCGCGATTTTGACAAAAGACACATTGGAGGAAATGCACTGAGAAACCCTCGACCACCCTCCCTACAGTCCAGATTTGTCCCCCTATGACTATCTTTTGTTTGCACCCATGAAAGAATCTTTTGGAGGAGAACGATTTGAAAACAATGAAGAGGAGCGTGTGCGCAATTGGTTGAGGACGCGCCCTCAAACTCTTTTTGAACAAGGAATATTCAAGCTTCCAAAACGTTGGCATAAGTGTGTAGAGCGTGAAGGAGGCTATGTAGAGAAAAACTGAAGGTTTCACTTGTGAATATTATTAATAAATAAATGTATAAAAAATAAATAATTGTATAAATGTATATTACCGTTTATATTTGAATCACCCTCGTATTAAGTTATAATACAATTTTATATTCCAATTTTTATGGAACATCTAAATCCATCAATATTATTATTGAAAATATTTGCTTAGAAAAGAATGACAGTTTTCTTACCTCTCAAAGAACCATCTTCTAAGTAATAAGTTAATCTGGTAATATTGGTTTTCTTTTCATCTACTATAACATTGTCACTAAAAATAATAAAATGAATAAACGTAAATTAATTAATATTTTGTAAATATTTACCTATTATCCCAATAATTAATTCTCCGTACATCTTTGACAAAATGGTGTTTACATTTATTTTGATAATTGTGTTCGATTAGCATTTTTTGGGCTTGTTTCAGGGGACATTTTTTATGTGTTGACTTCAAATGCCAGTGAGGATACCAGTGATATAACAATCTTAATGCGCCTAGTGTTAACACGTAACCAATCCAAGTCAAAACAATCCTCTTCTTATCCTTAATATAAGCCGTTACCACCTAAAAATCACAAATTCAACAAGAATTTTTTTACAATCTGAAATAAAATTTAAAAAATTAAACATTCAAAATCGATACGTTAAAGGTTCTTAATGCCTCTATTCTGTACCAAATATATAAGCTCTACTAGTGGTGTTGAAATTTAAGGTCACATCTTACAACATGCAAGATCTTTATTATAACATCGCAATTTAAATATACATTTTCATTTAGAATAGGGTATAAATGAAGCATTTGGTAAAATTTGAAAAAAAAAAATATGTATTCGTCATACTGAAGTTTTGACATTAGCCATTTTCAAAACTACAAGGAAACTACAATGAAAGCTACTTGCGCAAGAATAAGAGTGGGGTATTATAAATGTTAAAATTGTATACATATAATGGGTGTTTTTTTTAGAGTTATAGAACTTTAAATTGCAATAAAACAACGATGGATTATTCGATTGACATGAATTTTTTTTTATTTAAAGATAATCTTGTGGCATTACATTTTAAATATGATTTCTGGCATATGACCGCCACGGCTGGCTCGGATGTAGTCCAATCTGGACGTCCAATTTTCGATGACTTTTTCCAACATTTGTGGCCGTATATCGGCAATAACACGGCGAATGTTGTCTTCCAAATGGTCAAGCGTTTGTGGCTTATCCGCATAGACCAATGACTTTACATAGCCCCACAGAAAGTAGTCCAGCGGTGTTAAATCACAAGATCTTGGAGGCCAATTCACAGGTCCAAAACGTGAAATTAGGCGGTCACCAAACGTGTCTTTCAATAAATCGATTGTGGCACGAGCTGTGTGACATGTTGCGCCGTCTTGTTGGTATGATTTAATGTAATGCCACAAGATTATCTTTCGAATAAAAAAAATTCATGTCAATCGAATAATCCATCGTTGTTCTATTGCAATTTAAAGTTCTATACCTCTAAAAAAAACACCCTTTATAATTTTATTTTTAAAATTATTATTTTTTTTATAACTAATTTTAAATTTATTTCAATCAAGCAGTATTGGATTTTTAAATAAACTTGTGTGGTTCTTTTTAAATCTAATTAAAATATCACTTTTTGAGTATCTATAAATTTTAAATTGTTTCAAATTGTATCAAATAAGAAAAATTGATGTGAAGTGTGAATTTTCACACATTTCAGGGTTTCGCAGGTATTTATTAACTGTGTGATGATTATTTGGGATGCCAAAACAAATTTTATGTCAAATATTTTTTTATGATTTTTAATTCGAATGCCTAATACCATTATTTAAGTTTCTAAATATGTGCAGTATTTTTTTTATATAGCAAGGTTCATTAAGATTTTGAAAATTGCGCTTATTGCTTCCATTGGTTGCTTAAATCATAAACCTCGCCCTCTGATACCTTCAAATATAGAATTAAATTATAATTTCAACATTTCCCACTGGTTATTAAATTTACGCTTTTAAAAATTAAATGCAACATTTACCAAACTATAACTATAATTTTGACAAAATAATTTAAACAAAATAAAAATGCAAAAAAAAAACTGAAAAAATAAAAATTTACGGGATTCGAACACAGTTTCTTACAGTAGTTTCAACTCACTAAGCGAGAACGCTACCACTGTGCTATACAGGATCACTCGTTTACAATGTTAAATAGCGGATTAAATATATTACATATTTTACTTAAAAACACAAAAAATGCGTTATTTTCCGAAAACATAATCTGATCAAAAATTCCTGTTGTACTATTCCGGTTCACACTAATGTACATTACTGAGAATTTTTTCAGATTTTTAGTTTAAACCATCTGGGCTACAGGGTGTGGGACAAATTTTTTTTTGCACAATTTTGGCAAAAATCGCCTCAAAATAATTTATTTTGCAAAAATAAAATTAAGATCGTTAATCCACGTACCAAGGGCTTTCATTTGATACCCTACACAGATTGTAAAAAAATATTTTTTTTTTTCGATGAGCATATATTTGTTTATATTTTTAGGGGGATATGTTTTTTAGATGTTTTAGTATTTTTCCTATGTGCGGGTCAAAGAGTTGTATAAGCGTGCCAAATTTTAACTCTCTAGGTTTAGCCGTTTGGCTACAATTTTTACCGAACAGACAGACAGACAGACAGACAGACAGACAGACAGACAGACAGACAGACAGACAGACAGACAGACAGACAGACAGACAGACAGACAGACAGACAGACAGACAGACAGACAGACAGACAGACAGACAGACAGACAGACAGACAGACAGACAGACAGACAGACAGACAGACAGACAGACAGACAGACAGACAGACAGACAGACAGACAGACAGACAGACAGACAGACAGACAGACAGACAGACAGACAGACAGACAGACAGACAGACAGACAGACAGACAGACAGACAGACGACAAAATGACGGTATAAGGGTTTTTTGGTCATACCTACAAAACCCTAAAAATGTAATATCTATATTTGTAAAATTGGACTGTTATTTTTTTATTTTGTCGGCCTCATATTTGGTTTCTACACGTATCACATGATTGTAAGACGGTATCCGCAAAAAAATAAATTTCTGTCTGTCTGTCTGTCTGCTTGTCTGTCTGTTTGTCTGTCTGTCTGTCTGTCTGTCTGTCTGTCAGAAAATATCCTGACTACTCCACTGATCTCAGGGTTTAGATAAAGTGAAAGGTGCTTATCCTATACACACGTGCAACGTGAGATAAAAATGCTAAAGTCTGATAAAACGTATAAATTCATTCAAAATACGTCTGTTCTACAAAAAAAGACTAAAAAACTTAAGCCACATGGTGGGTAAAATAAAATTCCACTGTCTGAAAGCCAGGAGACCAAGAAAAAATACGTTATTAAATGAGAGACAATAAAATGAAGCAATATCTTATGGTGAAATAAAACCAAAATCTATAAATATATAAAAAGACGAATGTCCTGACTGACTGACTCATCAAAGCCCATTCTAAACCCCTGGACCTAGAAACATGAAATTCTGGGAATATAGTCCCTCTATTAAGTAAGCACCCAATAATAAGGGATTTTTCTAAATTCTATCCCTAAAAGGGTGAAAAGATATGATCAATATGCTCAAAAATTCCTAAATATCTCTTACACCTATGAGAATATCAACGTTTTTGTTTACAAAGGTTGCCCATGCAAATGCTTAGAAACATATTTTAGGATTTTGCCTTAATCAACCCTTGAAGTGTTGTATCTACATTCGGGGTGAATTATATTACCCTTCGTATCTCCTGTGTATGTTGAGTTTTAACATTACGTTTTGACATATAGGTGTCATTTTAAAATCACTAGAAAGGATTTGACAGTTTATTAAAATTTCACCCCGTAAGGGGTAAATTGGTATTTTTTATTCGATAGAACGTTCCCTAGACCTGGAAATACGAAATTTACGAAACATATTCCTTCCATGACAAAAGCACTAAGAAGGTATTTTTTGAAATTTGACTCCTAATGAGGTGAAAAGGAGTAAAATATTTTTTTCACAGATTCTATATTTCACAGAATTATAGAACCCGTCATATCTCCTCTGTTTGTTGAATTATAACATTTCTTTTTGTGATATAAATGTCTTTTTAAAATCTTTAGTAAAAATTTTGACCGGTTTTTTACATTTCACCTTTAAAGGGGTAAATTGGTATTTTTTATTTGATAAACCGTAACCTAGAAATTTGAAATTCGGGGAGTATATTCCTTCTATAATGTAAGCGCTCACTAAGAAAGGATTGTTCGAATTTTGACCCTTAAGAGGGTGAAAAGGGGTAAAATGTTTTTTCACTAATTTCTGAATATCTTTTAGACCCGATGAGATATCGACTTGATTTTTGCTTACAAATATTACCCATACACAGTATTTTGTAGCCTTACCCATATATTTATAAAAATGAAAAAATTAAGCTAAGAAACTTTAAAAAGAGGGAGTAATTTAAATTTTTAATTTTTGGGGTTTTTCCGCCATAACTCTCCAAATATTTATCTAATCAAAAAAATGCATTTAGATAAAAGATTTTTTTTCTTATTCTTAAAAATATTTGAAATATAAGTTTTTGCTGTTAATTCAATAATAAGGGAGTAATTTAAATTTTTAATTTTTGGGGTTTTTCCGCCATAACTCTCCAAATATTTATCTAATCAAAAAAATGAATTTAGATAAAAGATTTGTCATTTGTGTAAAATTTTAAATAGAGTTAAATATTAACCCCAAAAATTAAAAATTTAAATTACTCCCTTGTTATTGACTTAACAGCAAAAATTTATAAAACAAATATTGTTAAGAATAAGAAGACAATTTTTTTATCTAAATGCATTTTTTTGATTGGATAAATATTTGGAAAGTTATGGTGGAAAACCCCCAAAAATAAAAAACTTAAAAAATTAATATCTCTCTTATTATAAAACTTTTATTAAGGTGTTTTAAGGTTTTTCGCCTTCTTTTGATTTGTAGTATCACCCATTAAAAAATAAATAAGACCGTAAACACCCTGTATTGAATTACCAATATATTTCTTTTTCAAAGAAAATCGCAGAAAATTTTACTGAGATTTTTTTAATTTACCTTTTATGGTGACTAAATTTTCGCACATTATTTAAATTTACATTAAAATATATTGTACTAGACATCCAGCATTCTGTTGACTTCTTACATTTATTAAATACCTATAAAACCCTGACATTTGTGAAAATTCTCAGTTCACATCAATATCTTTTTAATGAACAAGCCTTATACAGCTACGTTACGCGAGCTACACGTATATCGAGCGGTCTTTGTAGTTATTATTATTACCATTTCGTCTTCTTCTCCTTCGTTAATAACTTGTTCGGTCTTTACTTCCTTTTTCTCTTCATTTTGACTACTTGTTGATTCTTCACCTAAAAAAAAAATAATTATAAAACGATAAACAACAAAATTAAAAGTGAATGAATTAAAAATTATTATGTTTTTGTGTTTAACATTTGATCACGACAATTATGTTTTAATTTAATATTAATTTTTCGTTTTTTTGAAGTGTAAAAAATTGTCACTTGGATATTTCTCCCACGTTTACAAACAAATCTATTCAAAATTAATAATTATAAATGCCAATTTAATTATATAAAATTGTCGCAAACATATGAAAAACTTCACGGCTTTGCTATGTAATTATAAAATATTATATAAGAACAAGAGTGTCAACTAAAAAATGACATATTTCGAATAAATTGTTTTTTAATTTATTTTTAAAAAATATGTTGGGAAAAAGTATTAGTTAAAAATAACAGTATTTATTTAATTATAATATAATTTCACACCATGAAGGTCAGATTACTATGACACGCTAATAAGAGTGATTACATTACCTATCATAACTATATATGTATGCATGTTTCAATAAATACCGAGCAACACGCAAAATACACAGTTTTTACTACAATCTCCATTCATCAGCTTATATTCCTACGTGCGGAGGAAACATGATTTGTCAGGTAATCAGACAACTGAGGCCGTAAGACAATTCGGGCCGTTCACAATTGGGGCTTTTCACAACTGGGGCCATTAATAACTGGGGCGATGGACAATTCGGGCCGTACACAATTGGGGCTTTTCACAACTGGGGCCATAACTATAAGAGCTAGAGTCTTCTTTTGTTTAAAATAAAAAAATAATTATTTTACAAGTTGGCATAAATTAAATTGCGTGTACTTTTGAAAAAAAAAAAAATATTTTAATGGTTTGATTAAGTACATTTTGGTGGGAATTAGAATAAATAGAAAAATTGTATTTTAAGGATTGGCTTAAGTAAATTTTCGTGTTCATTTGATTAAAAGGAAATTGTATTTTAAGGGTTAGACTAAGTAAAATTTAGTGCTCTTTTGACTGTTGTTTGTGTTTAAATTAGTGCGAAGATTTTCTAGTGTCCAATATTGGTAATTTTGAACATTTGGTTAATTATTTAAAGTAAACGAATATTCGTCTGTGTAAAAATTTGACGAAACAAAAAATTCTGTCGCGATTAGCAACATTCTTGTATATCTTCACAGAATATATGTCTACTTTCTTCATCGAATAGTAATAATTCTGGATGGCATTGAATTTTATGGAGGTAACAGTAATGCTTCTTTAAAATTTTCCAAACTCTTTACTGCGAAATACCACATTCTGAAGCAATGCATCTTGTACTCAGCGTAAGGTTTCCGTCTATCATTCCTATCACAATACCTTTTTTTTTTTTTTTTTTTAAAAATTTTAAGACGCTTCAGCTACTGTGGCTATTAGCGTCTGTGTTTACATCGATTTTTACAATATATGTTTTATTTTGCATAGATAGGTTATACACAGATGTTTAGATTTTATTATAAAGATTTATTTGTGTGATAAAGTTAAGTATATTTGTCATTGTATTTGTGTCGTTCGCGAGGGCTTGTTTCATCGTGTTTGGGATGTTGTTTCTTAGTTTTTCTTGTTGGTATTTTGTGCAGTGTAGTATGATGTGTTCGAGGGTGAGTGGTGTGTCGCAAGTGTCGCATGTCGGTTGTTTTGTTTTTTTGAAGATGTGTTCATGTGTTAACAGGGTGTGCCCTATTCTGAGTCTTGTTAGTGTGACCTAGTCTCTCCTTCTGTGTGTAGATGTCCAATTTTGGGTAGTTTCTTTTATATTTCTTAATTTGTTAGTAATATTTGTGTTGGTCCATTCATTGCTCCACTCTTCTTTGATTCTTGCTTTAATGATGTTTTTTTGATCTTCGGGTTGTATTGCTATTTTCAGTTCTTCATCTTGAGTTGCTTGTCTTGCATTTTCGTCTGCTTTTTCATTCCCCTTTATGCCTATGTGGGATGGGATCCACACAAAAGTGACTGTATTTTTGTAGTGTGTAATGGCATCGTGTATGTTTTCTTGTCCTTTTTTGATGTGAGGATTTTTTGGGTAGGTCTGCTGATATGACTGAAGTACACTAAGTGAGTCGGTGTATATTATGTAGTGTTTGTGTTGTTCTTTGGACGTCTTTATGTGTTCTGTCGCCTTCTGTATGCTAAAAGCTTCTGCTGTGTAGATGCTGCACTGGTTGGGTAGATGGTATCTATAGGTTTTATCGCCTATTATGGCACAATATCTTTAAGATTGTTTCTATCGTCATTGTTCCTCCGATTTTCTAATAAATAACTATAATACGATGATTTAAAAACAATGTGTATTAACTAAATTACCCGGATTTACTTTATCTGAAATGCTTCTAGTATTCTCAAATTTGACTATTAAAAGGCTTATTGTCGATGGAAATGGAATAGGACTTTGGCTAAATTTTACAGAAAATAAATCACGCACTCTGCATATACTATTACCACTGTAAAACGTTTTTACAATGAACACTCTTTCTTCAATAGAAAACATTTTCGTGATTAAGTCTGGGTCTCACAAATAAAACCATATTATTTTGTTTTGACTGTCAAATTCATGGCGATGCGTGATTATTTAAAAAACTAATTCATCATGAATTTTCTCACGTTACGTAGTAAAAGTATCGTATTTTCAGTATCATTAGAAGCGAGAAAAATTCTCTTTCGATTAATAACATTATGGAGCTTTTTAAGCAAGTTAATACAGAAAGCAGCAATCGAAAAAAAAGTATATTTCAATGTTATTCTATGCCCCGGGGTAAGAGAGAAATAATGGGCCACTGCATGCTATGAAAGCTTTAAGCTTATAAAAGTGGACCACTGTCTGGTTATAAAGTGAGGGATGCAGGTCCAGGTCCGGTCCATTAAACTTTATTCCGGACCTGGAGAGTTGCTGAGAATTTTGAAATTTCATTAATTTCAAATGTTATTAATGGATAAATTTACCAGCGTTGGTATTACAGATATAGCGACCTCTGAGTGCCATAAACTCTGGTTCGAATGTGCCTCATAACCGTATCCGTATCCGCGGATATCCGCAAGAAAAAACATATCCGCTGATTTTCTTGCGGATATCATACGGATATTTTTATTAATAATAATGTATTATGAATAATAATGTTCTGTTGACCTTTATTAATAAAATAAATAAACAAAATAAATACTACTTTTTTCACATCAAGGTTAATTTAAATAATTTTTAAATTGTTTCGGGAAAATGATTATTTTTAAAATATAATCTCCCTACTAAAATTTAGATATGACCAATTATTTTGTAATGGTTATGTTTTTAATTTGTTTTAATGTTATTGTATTTTTAGATTATGCTCTACAAAATCAAGAGAAACAGTGGTATGGAAACTTTTTATTTTACCTAATAAAAATTAAATTATTATAGATTTTTTTTGTTCTAATCTGTATATAATTCAAGAGAAAAGAGACATATTTTGCAACAATTAGAATATTTTTTTTTTACATATTCAATATTTCAAATGATCAAAAAGTATGGAAACGTTATTAAGCATGCTCTATTATGCAGTAACCAGCTTGTTGTATTGAAGATTTTAGTATAAATCTTATTCATTATTGTATTGACGTGTTTTATAGTATTATGCCTCAGAAAAAATATTATTCTTGCGATGTAAAAACAAAAATTACTCTATTATGCCACAGTGGCAATAAACAGTGTGACAGTTCTAAACTTTTAAAGGTTCCAAAAGTTATGATTTCAAAAATTGTAAAGAAATTTAATGATACACCGTGGACGTTAAATTAAAAAGTGGCCAACCTAACAAAACACATCATGAGTTGATAAAATTATTAAAAGAATTGACGAAAACATGATTCGAAAAAGACATCAAGACACATTTCCGTGGAAATCTTAGAAAATTTTAATATTTCATTGTGAAATCGTACTATAAGAAGGAGACTAAATAATATGGGACTATTGGATACAGTAGCGGTAAAAAGCCACTTATTTATAAGAAAATCAGAAAAGCTCGATTGGATTTGATAGAGATCATTTGGAGTGGTCCATTAATAAATGGAAAACGGTGCTTTGAAGGGATGAAAGAAAATTTAAATTGTTCGGGAGTGATGGAAAGAAGCATGTGAGTCGTCCAAAGGAAGCAAGATACGACAATAAGTACCAGATTCCCACTGTCAAACATGGTGCCGGTAACATCATGATTTGGGGATGTTTTTCTTCATCTGGAACTGGTCCAATAATTAGAATCGATGGGATAATGGATATTTAAGTATAAACATATTCTAGAGAGTGTGATGCTTCCATATGCAGAAGAAAAAATGTCTCTGAGATGGTTATTTCAACAAGATAATAACCCAAAACATTCGTCAAATTTGGATTATCAATTTATAATTAAATTATATTTTTAGTTTCACTACCAATAAACTGCACATTTTTGTTAACAGTTATTTTCCTAGTGTTACAAATCGCAATGGAATTAAAATTAAAAAATATAAATATACTATAACGTTTCTTTATTTATTGATATATAAATAAATATAATTATTACACAAACACAATTAGTTTATTAGAGATACGATGAACTTATTAGAGATTTGTTTCTATAATGCCCGGTTGCAAAGACAGAGTAACTTTATTCATTGAATAAGTTTGAACTCAACTAGTCTGATCATCAGAATTCGCGATGTAACCAAGTTAATCGAAGAATAACCGTTACTCCTAGCGACTTCATTTATTGATATTTTCATCCCCAGTCTTATTGTGTACTGAGTCAATATAGACTACATATATTACATTGTCTACGTGATGTGTTCATGTAAAGCAGAGAAACCCAAAAAAACGCGTAGACGCCCATCTCTGATGAAAAGTCACTCAAGACTGTGACTAGTGGATGCTTGACCTGATAAGCCCCGAAATATTAAACCTTTCTAAGGTATAATATTTATTTTGTATGAAGGAATTGAAGTAAATTTTCTGACCAATTTCTTGCACCACATTTATTATTTTATGGATCATTTTAAAATACGCGTGAGTTCTTCGAAAGTGGCACCTAGTTCACACTATTTCGCGAAATATTGTTTAAATATTATTGCGATTTTTCTGTGTGCCTCTGTATATATACACGTGCTAGCGATTATGAGATATGTGCAGCGGACAGTAGGTTGTGAATATAAATCTTGATTCTAGCTGATCTGTTAGACAATTGAGTATTTTAAGGTCGCGACCTTCCCAACACGATAATCGCGAATTACAACATGCACGACCATAATCGCGAATTTTATAACTAACTAGACTGCATTAGGTATCATTTACAATATATATTTACTACATGACATTGCCCTCCTTACATAAACAGACCACAACAGTACTCACTATTCAACATGACTGATGAGTGGAGCAGTGATAAAAGTAAACAATGAATTAAGGTACTCTAGAAATAAAATTGGAGATAATAAAATAGGAAAATATAATTGGAAGATAATTGATTGGAAAATAAAATATGAAATAAACTGCTCTGGAGTTGGGTCAACGATAAGAGTAAACTACGAATAAGGTGTTTTAAAAACAAAATTGGACCAGTGATAACAGCAGTAATAAAGTCGTTAGGGGATAAATCAGGTGAATACGGGCAATGAGACATTAATTCGATGTTTTTCTCCTTCAAATAATCAATTGTTTGACGTGCTGTGTGGGAGCTTGTATTATCATGATGAAGAATGATGCGACGTTTTTGGTTGTTTTTCCTGATTTTGTCGATGACTTCTAGCAAAAAAATTGTTGTATACAAATCAGCATTAACTGTTCTCCGATCCTTTAAAGGAATGGTTGCGACACGTCCAGTACAACCGAACAAACAAGCTATCATTTTCTTGGAAGTGCTTCGTGAACGAACAACTTTTGTGGGTTTCAGTTCATCTTAGAAGACCCAAACAGTGGATTTTTGCTTAGTTTCCAGTTCATATGAATAAATTGTCAGACTTGGTAGCGTAGAAATAGCGCTCCTGCTTCACGAGCCAAAGGTCCCGGGTTTGAATCCTGGTCAGGGCATGGACGTTTGTAAATCACAGTATAATTGGGACATTTAGTCCTGTACTGTGGTTAAAAAAAAAAAAAAATAGGTCAAAAAGTTTCGTCACCTGTAACGATGTTGTATACGGATTTTGCAGTGCCTAGGTTGAATTTCTTAGCATTCCCTTACAGCAATCAACACCAGCCTTTTTTGAGCTTCGGTCAAATTATCCGGAATCCATCGGGAACAGATCTTTTTCACAGTTAAATGTTCCTGCAAAATCGTATGTATTGCAGTCTGCGATATGCCAAAGGATGCCTCTACCTCACGGTAAGTCACATGCCGATCTTCTTCAATCAGTTTGCGCACAACAACGATATTTTTTTAATCACAACCGATTTTGGCCGACCTTCACAAGATTCATTACGGACGCACGACCACGACGAAATTCTTCAAACCAATTGTAAACAATCTTTTCTGATGGTGCTTCATTACCAAAAGTTGAACGAAGCGAATCTATGCATTGTTGTTGAGGCCTTTACTAAAATCGTAAAAAATCATCCTACGAAAACTTTCACGAGTAATGTCCATTTTTTCACAAACTTGTTTTTTTTTAAACGCTCACTGTCAACAAACTAGTCGGTCAATTTATAAGCTACCACTGATATCATACTATCATACACACTGATAACTGACAATAACAAATGTCAAGTTTTATGAATACAATAATGACACATTTAAATATCTAGTGGTCGTTTGTAAAAACATAAAAGGTAACCCTTATATAACTAAACACAAAACTGCTAAATAAACACAAACTAAATAAAAAAGGTTTTTAGAAATAACTGTTCCTATATTAAATAAAAATTTTATTACTTTTAAAATTTGTAAATCTTCAAAATGACTATCGAACACAAACTAAATATGACTTCAATAGGTATGTTTTAGTAAAATAAAAGAGTGAAGAGCAATATTAGTCTATAATTCAAATGCAAAAAAAAATCGATTTAGCTTTTTCTTCGACACTAAGTTTATCGCCATTGAAGTTATGACGCAAAATGACGAAATGCCTTGACTGATCGACTGGCCTATACTAAACCTAGTTGCTATCCTGTTCACTAGCCTTATATAAACCGGGCATTATAATTATTAAATACCTACAAAACCTGGAAATATGTGAAAATTCACACATGAATGTGTGATACTTACATTGGTTGCTAAAATGAAAATTTTAACATTGTATTTCGCAACTTCAATAAAAAAAAGTAAACATCCAGTATAGAAATTAAGTGGTCGTAACTAAAATGTTTAATATTGAAAATATAAAATAAATTATTAATTAAATTATAGGTCTGTAAATTCTAAAATAAAGATAAGATATGAAACAAATAGAATATTTTTATTATTCTACACACACGTGTCAATTATACAATAAAAAAATATGTATTCATACATGAATTATATTTTATTGGAGCCATTCTGTTTATTTTTTACTGTTAGATTTTCCATTAAATTTTATTACTGAATGTAAGAAATAGAGAGATTACTTAACAGATGATCTCATGGGTAGAGCCCTGCAAATCCGCGGGTATCCGCGGATTATCCGCGGATATCCGCAACTTTTCTGCGGATGCGGATAAATTATTATTTAAACCATGCGGATGCGGATCGGATGCGGATTAAATGTCATATCCGCTTATCCGCAATATCCGCGTAAACATTAAATCTTCGGTTACTTTCGGAGAAACAAGCAATTGTGTTCTGAATAAGCAGTCCTCGGTTATTTTCGGTTGTCTGTATATACATGATATTTTGTAGCATTCAATCTCACTTTATGTTATTTTTATTAAGACAATTTTCCATGATCAAGACTGAGTTGAGACAATCAACTTAACTTTCTTTTTATTATTGTATATATTATAGAAAATATTTTGGACAAAAGTTTCCTGGTACACTTTCGACGTAATTCTTCCTACCTCTGCTCTAATTCTGGCTTTTAAATCTGATAAAGGTTTTTTTTACATAAAACTGATTAGTAAGTTTTATTTAAATACCAAAATTTACCTACATAATTTTTTCTCGAAAATTTTATAATGTAACCTGCCAACTTTTTTATACCAGCCGAAGTAAAAAGTCTTGCAGATCCCAAAAATTTGAAAAATGACACATGTTGCTATTTGAAAAAGTTGCAACGCCTAACTCATGCGCGACATGGCGTAAGAGAATTACTTGATCCTAAAAATATGAAGCACCTTCTATCAAGTAACTTTTCTGATTTTTTTTTTTTTAAATTCAATATTAAAAAATTCAGCACGCCACTTACTCCCTACGAAAAAGAACGCTTACGCCCCCCAAAATTGTTATCTCTCTCTAGATTTAAATAAGTTATTAGCGCATCTAGGCCTTAAAACTTTTGGGGTCCCTTAGGTTAGGTTAGTAATAAATAAGCTGGTAAATCCAAAAATTTTCAGTAGCGTTTTAGAGCAGACATTACCTAAACAGGCGAAATATGTTAGTTCTTTCCAAACTGACAGCAAAACCTGTAGTGCGGATAGTGCGGATATTTTTGCGGATGCGGATCGGATGCGGATTTGTTATTTACAAAATCTGCGGATGCGGATCGGATGCGGATCATGGATGTGCGGATGCGGATCGGATGCGGATACAGAAAAGCTTATCCGCGCAGGGCTCTACTCATGGGTATTGATACACAAAATACTTTGAAAGACCTGAATAAAGATCAAGGTGGAGGACTATAGGAGTGAGGCTAAAAATCAACCCGATTAACAGCGCCCAAAGAGGAAGACGACTTTTCTGATCTCGAATTTTAAAATATGTATCTAAAGGTCGTTCGGTTCCTAATATTTTTCGAGTTTCATTCCCCATTTGTTATCGGTTTTCATCATCGTACGGTATAACAAAATGTTTTTGTTCGTCTTTTATTATTTTTATTTTGATCTTAAAATGAACATATTTAAAATACCAAAGAGTAATTGCAAATTCAATAAAACAATCCTCCCCGACTGATGGCCCCAAATAAAACATTATTAAATCATAAGGGCTATTTTGTCACCAGCTATTTTTATTATTATTATTACGGGGTTTGTCAGGTCTTGACAAGCGTCCACTAATCTCAAACTTCAGCAACCTTTGGAGCCGCGTCATACTAGAGACTAGTGGAGCGAAATACACACGACTGCATCCCAAACCCTGGCGATATGCAGCCGCGGAAATTACGCTAGATCCAGTGCCCGCACAATGCGGAGTGACCCGAGCATCACTGCTTTCTGCATCCTGCAGATCAAAGAGTTGGCAGAAGATCTGCAGACGGGAATGGACTCGATTTCCCTTCGATAGGAGGCTTTCATGCCACCCAAAACACCAACTATCAGGACTACAAGCTTAACTTTATACCCGGGATACAGCTTTCTA